>CM077244.1:14608284-14648284 GCA_039654775.1 Spinibarbus caldwelli | reverse complement strand
AGATCGCACTGACAGCTATTCTCCCCACAAACAAGAGGCCCACCATGAGAAGCGGTCGTGAACAAGCCTCCCTTGTGAAACAATGAGGCCGCAAATATATCACTGACTATATTAAAAGCATCTCCACTGTAAACAATGAGGCAGAAAGAATCAGACTGGAAAGCCACAGCGCATACGACCTGCTTGCAAATTCTACATGGCAAAAGGTCAAACATATAACGCTGCACGCTCCCACCTCTGAATCGCCGCCATTGACTGTCGTCAAGGGATGGTGACTCCTCTCTGTCAAGCCAATGCACTTCAGAATGGACTTTGATGTCATTTCTTCATTCACAGAAGCTGACCCATAAAAAGCCTGGCTCTGGACTGTGGTCATGGACATTCTGATGAGGGAAGAGGTCTAGGTCCAGCATGTCTAGGAAATTTGCCAGTCTTCTGGTAAAAATAACACTGTACAGCCACACACAGGCATACATATGGATTCATTGGATCTAATTAAGGTATATCACCCCAGTGATTTTGAATAGAGCCAGTGGTGGACAAAATATGTTTGAGTTAAAACCCTGACAAAATATTAATTCAGTAAACGTATTTCTTTTAAATTTCTACTTAATTTTACTTTTAACTTACTAGTAATTACTTTTAAATATCAAAAGTACTTATAAGGGTAGCTGTATGTTATTTAAATTGCTATCTGATATACTTCATTCGAAATACTTAAAGAGACAGGATTCTAAAGTCCCTGTCACACATATAGGATAGAGCTTATTTTATTGAAAAGAATCATAAAGTGAAATAGTGAAAAGTGAAATTATATATATATATATATATATATATATATATATATATATATATATATATATATATATATATATATATATACACACTTTACTTCATATTGCAATACTGCATTTGAACTTGAGTTCAAGTGAGGTATCAACTGCAAAATTAAGTTGAAATTTAAAAAGCATTATTAATTCAGTTCTAAATGGGGCACATCCCTGGTAAAAAGTCAGATATGACATTTTTTTTATGTAGCAAAGTAAAAGTTTCCCAAAATGGAAATAGAGTATAGAGTAAACTACTGGAGAAAAATACCTTCCTCCATTGAATTTAGCATGTCTCAAAAGAAAGCAGCTGCTGAATACTGCAGCAGTACAGATGTATTCCAGCATGATAAAAACAAACACCACTTTTCTCTTTTTTTAACACTGCGGCTGTAGCAGCAGTTTGTAAATGTTTATAGGTGTGTATGGACTGAGCAACTCTGTCACAACAGGTAGTGGTGAGAATGAATTGCAAAAACAGACAGCTCCACACCTCTGCACCTGATCCTTCCTGACAGACACAGGGCTCCAATCAGACCATGTTTCCAACACAGCTGTCACCCTGGAAGCCTTTCACTTCTTTGAGGTCAGAAAAAATGCTTCAGTATGACTGTATATTCTGCAACAAAGCTTTGTTTGTTTTTGTAGTAGATCAACTTACTGAAATGGATTCAGTCTTTGCTGAGAGACAGCGAAACTGCTTTAATATAACGTTTAGTAACCTCTGTTGAAGAAAATTAGTTCTTGTGGGTTAAAATAAAATCATTGTATAAATCATTGTGCATTTGTGCGCAGTCCACTTGTGTAGTACTTCATGCACTGAAAGCCCTTTACAAGTAATGAGGTTGCAACTCAGCCATCACTCATGTAGCCTACCACTGTGTGACAGTACTCTAACCGCCATCTAGTATGTGGACAGAGCCTTTTCTTATTCTCTTCCTTGATGCTCAATTACAAGCTATGGCTGAATGGATGGTAAATGGGACCATATAACACTGATGAAATAGTTAGTGCCCCCTGCTGGCTTTCACCAACCAACACCAACCTTCCACTGATGTGATTTACAAGGCTGGCATGAATACTGATGGTTTGAAGATGAAATAATAGTATAGATATGTAATATTCATTGCCTTTCCAAAATCATTTTGGTTGTTACAGCACTAATATGCAGCATGTTGTAAATAATGCCTAGGGTGGTTAAAAAACAGTTAATATTTAACACCATCTGACAATCAACATGCATAATTCACTAATGAATTACATGGGAATTCTGTACTTGAAGCAGCCTTAATGGTGTATCTCAAAAATGTTGTTTTCTGCAGTTTGACCTTATTCAGGTTGTTTCCCTAGACACATAATAATTAAAATGCAAAATGAGGTTGGGTATGTATGCTGTTTTTATACTGTGCACATCACCAAGTAAAAACTTGGCAAGCCAATAGAATGGCCTGTACTCTTACAACTCTGCTGAATATTACAGAGACATCAGAAGTCTGTGTGAAATATCTATAGTTTTTCTCTAGAAATCCATGTAATGACACGTTTGTATCCCCTTCATACGTATGTGTGTGTATATACATTTACAGTAAATTATTTTAGAGACAAAAGTTTGGCAAAAATATTCTCCATCAATGAAGTTACAAACAAAGCCACAGTAATTAGTTTCACACCTCAGAACAACACGGTAGCCTTCCTGAATGAGTCAGTGCTACTAACTGATTCAGTGAATAATTCAATGACAATGAGTATTAATATAATAATGTAATTCCAGTATGAATCAGTGATTTTAAACAAATTGTGTGAAGGAACGATTCAATGAGTCACTCATTATACAGTCACTTATCGCCTCCTACTGGTTTATCGACTTAACCAGAAGAAAGTAAGCATTTTTAAAATTATATTAGAATTTGTAATACAAAAATAATGCACAAAACAGTTTCATATCGCTAACAAATATTTATGATTGGTAAATGAACAACGTTAACAGATTTGACATTGTTAATCATTTTATAATACAAATAATGTGAAATACAATTTCATAGCCGTAAATTTACTCAGTAGTAGCAAATGTGAAAATATGCTAATTATTATTTTCAACAAAAAATATGTTAAATGCATTTCCATGCCAATAATAAATACTTACAGCTGTAAAATTCACTCACCATTTTACTGGCAAGGTTTGGTAAAATGTTAATTTTTGGACCCTGCTTCCACTGTATATTTTATTTTATTTTTTTTTTTTTTTAATAGGTCTAACCACAAAGCCTGACATCAAAGCTTCTTATATGACCCTTAAAAGACCCCCACGAGGAACAACTTGTATTCCAACTACCTCTTCTCTTGTCCACTAATTTAAAACATCATCCCTTCTGAAAAGCCATCCATCTGTCAGTGTTTTTGCATGTTTTGTACTACAAGCTGTTTAACACTTCAGATGTAGTCAAGTACAAGTCAAGAGACCAAAGTAGGTGTGAGTATTTGTGCATGACTAATGCAATGTTGATCATCACGGGCTGTTAAGGAAAAGAACAGAAGATAAGTCCAGGGAAAACTATAGGTGATCCACTGAGCATTCACACAAAGCTTTGTTACTGTGAGAAGATCACTCCAACTCCCAATCGATTCTCCTCAGGGCGGGAGAAAAGGTGATGCATATCCAAGTAGCAACAGTATGGTCTGCAGCAAAAGCACAGATCTTCAATCTGATATAACATATTCCCCTCCGAGGTATTTACGTCCCTTTATGTCCTATTAATGTGTCCACCAATAAACAGAAACCATCTAATCGGATCCATTTTATTGAGGCTGCTCAATTTCCCACGAGACTTAATTCCAACCTGAGGGTAGTGTGCCATTTATCACTTGACAGGAAACACTACAGAACATGTTACACGACAAGCCTCACGCACACAAACGGCTGCTAGAAATCATCTTGTAAGCGATGCATATTCATACAAATAACCTTAAACATGCTTTTTGTAGAAGAGGAGTTCCTAAAATCTATTTGACTGCAGACATCTGGGGACTTTAATGACCCTGTTCTGCACCTGGCTCTTCAACAGCCATGCTTTGCTCATGGAGATTAAAAGCTTCTTTCAGGCGTGCCAGAGAAGAGGTAGTGTTACACAGCGGCAAACTGTAACATGCTGGATTCTACACTTGTAAGATAGGGCACTGATCCCAAGTATGATGCCTCTTCTAGCTATTAATCCATCCCCTCAGGACTTGTCCTCAGTGGGTCCGTATGTTCACCACTGAGTAGACATATTCGACTTTTAGCTGGTGATCTGTGGTCAGTTTATAGAGACTAATTTGAAACAAGTGAGATTAAAGAGGCTTTTGATGAAGCCAGGCAAACTAGGTTTGTGATAGGGAAGGTTAACCACAACAGCCTTAGATTAATATATTAGTTTTTTCCATAAATTGATTTATTAAGCAGACTTTCAGAATAAACAATCTGAGAGGACCCTGCTGTTTTGTGAAATTAGATATGCCATAACTTATGGAAATAAACAAGACATTGAAACTAGACTTTTCTGCTCTATTAATGAGGACAAATGCTTCCATTATTTGACGTCAGTCCATTTATTTTCACTTTTTGTTGCTTAAGCAGGAAACAGAAAAGTTTAAGCTGTCATTAGTAGATCCTAAAACACAAAAAAACTGTCTATACAGGATTTCAATTTTATAATTAATCTCCTAGATATGTCCAATATAGCATCCTTTTTCATCCTCCAGATATTTATTGCTCCATATATCAAACTACTTCATTTGAATAATGCATAAATGTACTAAAACACAAATACTAGACTGTTTAACTTCAAAGCCTGTAGCTGATCTTTTTATATCACTAATCACAAAATCGACAACCTCTTGAAAAAAAAATAAATAAAATAAAAATAAATAAAAATTCTTCCATGAATTCTCGAATGATCCCACAATGTTCTCCAATTCCAGTTACGCCCTGCTGGTTTTCCTAATATCAGAAAATGTGTCTTTGCTGCAAGAAATGAGATGAAGCACGTTTATACAATCTACTACCTGGACCCCTGCAGAGCAACTGGCTTCCAGAACAGTGAATTTTTAATTCAGCGCCTGTAGAAATAATGTTCATAATTAAGTTTTGTCCAAAGGCCTGCTGATCCTAAACCATGAAGCATTTATCTACTGACCACATCCCTGCTAGGTGGGAAAATGCTTAAACCAGCCTAAAATGGTCTCCCAGGCTGGTCGTGCTGGACGAGTTTGCTGGTTTAAAATGGAGTTAGACACGTCAACCACTTAAAAACCATCTAGGAGATCAGCAAGACCATGTTAAACCATCTAAGACCAGCCAACCACTGGTTTAAGATTTCTTGTGTCTCTTATTTATGAATTAAAGTCTAATATGTTCATATCAAGAGTTTATGTATTTATTGAAATACACTAAACAACTGCACATCAGAATGACTCACTGAATAGCGCGCGCTCTCTCTCTATATATAGCAGTAAGCCAGTGATGTGAGGTCTAGATCGCATTAATTATCATCGGGATCTCATCACACTGCCACCACGCGACGGGTTATCAGCCAACAAGACTGCATCTCGCACACTTTACGGACACCGGTACCGCTGTTTATCCAGATCGCTCCAGTCCAACTAGGAAACACATCAAGCCCTTTTCAGTATTCATTCCGCGTAACGACATACTCGATGCGCTAAGAGTCTAATCAAGATCATAGAAAAATAATCAGGCTGTTAATATCTTATCTGTTTATATTTATAAAATAATGAGTTACAATGAATTAGATTAGTACCCCCAGCTCAAATCTATTCTTATAAACCGTTTAGCATCAGATGAATCAGCTCTGATGCAAATTAAAATGCTAGGCAGGTGGTAATGACCAAGATACATCAGGCAGAAGTGCTGCCCAGGGGTTTGCCTCCACCCCACTAAATTAAATCAAACTACAAAGGTTTTTTGAAACCAGAAACCTAACAATTAGCACGTTTCTAAAACTTCACTTCTAAAAGGCTTATATATTCCATATCCCACTAAGAATCACAGAGATGAAAGCTCACACCAAGCCTCCTCCAAATAAATCCACTGAAAACGCCGAGGATGTTTCAAACCTATATGTGATCATGTTATGCTGTATATATGGAGACGGCGTGCAACAGTTAAAACCTCCAAATCAAGGCTGATCAATAGGCGTCCAGACGCGTCAATTCCATGGCGAGATGCTGGATGAGATGGTACCCTGACAAGTGTAAGGTCGAAATCTTACGTGCCACACGTTACCCAGCATGTTCTTGACTACTTATACACTAACACGTGTGTTAATGGTGCATTTTGTTGGCTGTATATCAACTGTACCACAAGGAATCGTGATTCGCTTTCTATCTCCAACCCATATCGAGCTGCGATACCCGAAAATAAGCACTCAAAACACGCGTTCATTTGAGATTCAGTAATTAGCCGTTCCCTAATAGTGGTTATTTGAAACCACCCTGCGTGCTGTTCATATGTAAAACAGCTCGGGAAAAAAAAAAAAAAAAATCTCTCAACGCCCTTATATTACTTTGTGATCCATCACTTAATGACCACAAGCAACTCGCGTATCCGCTCGAGCATACTGCAAGAATATTTATTGAGTCCTCGCTCAATGCCTGCATTGAGTAAATGCGCTTCTATTCTCAAGCATTTGCTGCACGGTTGGCTCTCCTCTCCCTACATCCACTCCAAGCTCGTTCCCATCCATATACACTGATGCAAAACCTCCGAATAACTCCTAGAGACTGACGACTTACCTCGCACGCATGTGACCATCATAAAAAATATCAGATTCCAAAATGTAACTCCAGTTTTAATCCCCATTTTCTTTGCTTGGGAGTCCACCGGACCACATCTAATACATCCTCTCTTGAAAACGGACAGGAATCCCGTTGATCTGACGCTGTGCCCCTCTGTGTCATCTATGTTCATATTCACATGAAGGTAGTTGTTCTTTCCCTCAGCCAGAAGCGGAGCGGATCGCGGTGTGGCTCGAAGTGAACGGTGATGCTGGGATCCCACAGCAACCTTGACGAGGACTCAACCATCTCGCCAAAAGGGGCCAAACTCTCTGCGCTGTGATCTCGCTCACCGACTCCAATTCACTGCCATTCAGTGGATTAACTGTGTTAATCATTGCTAAAATAAAAGATTTAATGTATTTATCAGTAAATGACTGAATGAAGCATCGTTGTTGAGGGGAGGGGGAACAAAAAAAAAACAAAAAAACAAAAACTGTCTGAGCTGGTTTACTGGTCCGCTGATCTGGGCAGGCTGGTTTACTAGATGATTTTATCCAGTGGTGTTTCTGACCAACTAAATTAGATGTAAACTAGCACTGTTAGACTGGGAGAATAGCTTAAACCAACTGAGACCAGTAAACCACCTCAAGCTGGGGTTTGTCTCCAGCAGGTATTAAAAAATAAATTACCCAAAACAAAAAAATAATATACAGTCATTTTGAAATAGAGCATACATGTGCAAATGCTTCATTTGCATAGCTTATTATTGATTATTTGGAGTTTTAATGCAACATTTGCTGAATATATTAATTTATTTTCATAAAGGCACAAACAATCCATTGGCCACGCACATATAAACACGTAACAGTAGACTTAACATGATGGAAACACACTCATTTAAAAAAAAAATAAATAAAAAAAAAAATAAAAAAAATAATATTATATATATATATATATATATTCCATGTTTAATTCAGTCCAACATGCTGCAGAGGTATTAATTTAATTTTATTGAATTTTAGAGTCCTCATGTAAATAACTATTTACTTGAGAATCTTGAGGCCAATAATCTTACTTAGCCTACCAGTTTAGTATTAATATTATAATTATTTCCTACGAAAGGCATCTTTGTAAGAAGTTTGGCAGTGAATGTGAGATCTAAGACTGGCTGATTGCGCTGTAGAAGGACACTCCTGCCATCTACAGGCTAAACACCCAGTCAAATTTCATCCTCAGAAGTTCGCAGACACCCGGCATTCCCTCTCTGTCCACCAACCCCCTCACGTGCCTGAAAAACAACACACACCGTCTCTCACACACACTTTGGACAACTAGACACATATGATGGAAAACAAAGAAGTTTCAAGGGATTTCATTTACCTCAAACAGCCGTCTCACAATCACCCTAACCAACCCTTCAGTCATAACTAGTTTTTCACCACTTTTTAGTCATTAACAACCATTCTCATTCTCAACATTCGCAACAGTTTGGAACCTAAGACCAATATTTAGCACATAATATCAAAAAACTAAGAAGGAAGATAGAAATTACAATATTTTTTCCATACATAACCATAAAACTGTCCAAGGTGCTGAAGTCTCTGATGCAGCACGTTTGAATAGATAGACCGACACTGTTGCAATGCTAATTTATCGATTAACATATATATTAATATATTAACATATATTAATGTTTAGCTCTATAAGTTAAGATATTATTATAGATATATTTATTTGTTTAATATTTGTGACCCGTGCTGGCAAACTGAGTCGGAATGCGCACGGACTAATTTTGACCTACAGGCAAAAGAAATGAAAAATGTCAGTTTTGGTCGAATTTGAGGTTTTCACAAAAATGAGTTCATTAAGCCCTCTTCTAGCGATCCCAATGCTCCAAATAGTAGTTAAACATCTAAAATGATCTTTATTTGTACGTTTTCTGAGAGGAGTACCTTTTCTCTGCTCACTTCAAGACCACTGCTGCTGCTTCTCACCACAAGTTGTAGGTCTATTGTTGCAAAGCGCAGCATTCCAGCTTTGTGAATATTCATATCGAATTCTCGATGACATGAGTCCAAACCAGTGAAATATGATTTTTAAACCCATGCTGATGAAAATAAAACGATCGCGCTGACTGACATTTACACGTGCATAAGACGCGCCTTTCCGCGAGCGCGCGATCTCCCTTATAAAGTACATTATTGTGAAATATGTATTCACACCAGTGGCGGACTGGCCATCTGGAGCACCGAGAGTTTTCCCGGTGGGCCGCTGTACAATGTGGGCCGGCCCTTTGTGTAAATTATATAATATAATATATATATATATATATATAAATGAATTGTAGTAAATGTACATATATCCTTCCATTGGCCCAGACTAATGGGCTGCGCGGCTTGATTCAAAAATTCTAATTAATTTAGTGTGCTCCGGCTCAGTGCAGCAGCTCAAAAGCGCTCTTCAATATCAAAATGTTTGAAATAGCCAATCAAAGTGTAGAAGGCTGGATTTCAGGCCCGGTTCTTGATGGCTATAGAAGGGTGGGCTGGCAGATATCCTGGGTGGGCATTTTTTAGTCATCATATTATCAGATAGTCTAGAAGATATTTATACTGTAGATATTGCTATATTATATGTACACTGAAAAAAAGCTTTCATGGGCAGCCTAGAATACTATGCACTTTCACAGCAAAATAAACTTTTTTTTTTTTTCTTCTTCATGAAAAAGTAAAAAAAAAAGCCCTCTTTGTTCTCTTTCTCTGGATTATTGTTTCTACACTGGTGACTCTTTTCAGCTAACTTTTTTTATTTATACCAAACAAGGCCGTAATCATGTCTAGAACATTGGAGGGACCAGTTGTTTTGAGGAAATATAAAGACCAGACCACTATGCTAATGGTATTTACAGGTGCATCTCAATAAATTAGAATGTTGTGGAAAAGTTCATTTATTTCAGTAATTCAACTCAAATTGTGAAACTCGTGTATTAAATAAATTCAATGCACACAGACTGAAGTAGTTTAAGCCTTTGGTTGTTTTAATTGTGATGATTTTGGCTCACATTTAACAAAAACCCACCAATTCACTATCTCAACAAATTAGAATACTTCATAAGACCAATAAAAAAAAAAAAAAAATAAATAAAAAAAAAAAACATTTTTAGTGAATTGTTGGCCTTCTGGAAAGTATGTTCATTTACTGTATATGTACGCAATACTTGGTAGGGGCTCCTTTTGCTTTAATTACTGCCTCAATTCGGCGTGGCATGGAGGTGATCAGTTTGTGGCACTGCTGAGGTGGTATGGAAGCCCAGGTTTCTTTGACAGTGGCCTTCAGCTCATCTGCATTTTTTTGGTCTCTTGTTTCTCATTTTCCTCTTGACAATACCCCATAGATTCTCTTTGGGGTTCAGGTCTGGTGAGTTTGCTGGCCAGTCAAGCACACCAACACCATGGTCATTTAACCAACTTTTGGTGCTTTTGGCAGTGTGGGCAGGTGCCAAATCCTGCTGGAAAATGAAATCAGCATCTTTAAAAAGCTGGTCAGCAGAAGGAAGCATGAAGTGCTCCAAAATTTCTTGGTAAAAGGGTGCAGTGACTTTGGTTTTCAAAAAACACAATGGACCAACACCAGCAGATGACATTGCACCCCAAATCATCACAGACTGCGGAAACTTAACACTGGACTTCAAACAACTTGGGCTATGAGCTTCTCTACCCTTCCTCCAGACTCTAGGACCTTGGTTTCCAAATGAAATACAAAACTTGCTGTCATCTGAAAAGAGGACTTTGGACCACTGGGCAACAGTCCAGTTCTTCTTCTCCTTAGCCCAGGTAAGACGCCTCTGACGTTGTCTGTGGTTCAGGAGTGGCTTAACAAGAGGAATACGACAACTGTAGCCAAATTCCTTGACACGTCTGTGTGTGGTGGCTCTTGATGCTTTGACCCCAGCCTCAGTCATTCCTTGTGAAGTTCACCCAAATTCTTGAATTGATTTTGCTTGACAATCCTCATAATGCTGCGGTTCTCTCGGTTGGTTGTGCATCTTTTTCTTCCACACTTTTTCCTTTCACTCAACTTTCTGTTAACATGCTTGGATACAGCACTCTGTGAACAGCCAGCTTCTTTGGCAATGAATGTTTGTGGCTTACCCTCCTTGTGAAGGGTGTCAATGATTGCCTTCTGGACAACTGTCAGATCAGCAGTCTTCCCCATGATTGTGTAGCCTAGTGAACCAAACAGAGACCATTTTGAAGGCTCAGGAAACCTTTGCAGGTGTTTTGAGTTGATTAGCTGATTGGCATGTCACCATATTCTAATTTGTTGAGATAGTGAACTGGTGGGTTTTTGTTAAATGTGAGCCAAAATCATCACAATTAAAAGAACCAAAGACAAACTACTTCAGTCTGTGTGCACTGAATTGATTTAATACACGAGTTTCACGATTTGAGTTGAATTACTGAAATAAATGAACTTTTCCATGACATTCTAATTTATTGAGATGCACCTGTATTTGAAGAAACTAAATAAATGAAGGATTTAAATGGATTTATGGGAATAAATTAAAAGAAAAAAGAACAGTAAAAGAACAAGAATAATATTTTTTGTAAAGTAATCAATCTGAACTGCAAATAATATTTTTATTTTAAAATATCAACAAATATTTAAAATATAAAAATATATTAAAATATTAAAAATATAAAAAACTGACACTAGCTTTTCTAATCTTTTTGTATTCTATTTGTTTTCTTTTTATTTATTATACAATTAACAAAAGCAAAAAAAAAAACAGAAAAATGCTATTGTCGTCATAGTCAATTATGAATTACGTGAATCACGTAAATTGCAGACCTAGTTTCCATTCAAAACTGTGGAATTTGACAACAACAACAACAACAAAAAAAATAAAAATAAAAGTCGAACAGTTTGCATCAGAGGTTGGTCGTTTATGTCATAGAAGGGGAGCGCTACGTTTTCATCTGAACTGTATAGCCTACATGCATTTTAGACGCTTATATTATGCTCTATCCCCGTCCATATATGCAATGAATTCACATTATTGAATGAGCGATTTTTTTTTTTTTTAGAACATTAAAACTGCTCAGGTATTTTCAGTGGTAGGTTATGATACATATTCATGTAGCCTATTAAACCCCCGTAACTCGCAAACTCCCCGTGATAGCGCACAAATATTTCAGCCCGTTTTCGCTCGTTGTCAGCCTCTGCTTTTATGCAACAGACTGAAGCTCCGCGTGAATTCAGCGCGCCTTGCATTCAGCTAATAAAAGAAAAATGCTGCAATTTTCTGGCGTTATTTTATTATTGTTGGGGCAGTCTACAGCTATATCTTAAACTTCTTAAAATACAGTCCGCTTCCGATTGGTTTTAATCACTGCATAAAAAAATAAAAAAATAAAAAATAACGTAATCTTTATCTAATTCTGATTGGGTGGGCAAGACTGTCATTTGGGTGGGCTTAGCCCACCCCTGCCCATGCCTGGAGCCGGCCCCGCTGGATTTACTGTTCACAGACGCTGAACTGCGTGCGACTTGAATGCGAGCTGAGGTAAGATGTAAGCATCTAAACATGACGAGACAATTCAGCAATATTTGCCAACCGTTTACGATAAAAATAAATAAATAAATAAATAAATAAATAAATAAATAAATAAATAAATAAATAAATAAATAAATAAAAATAAATAAATAAATAAAATGTTAAACTACAGATATTAATTTTCAGGAATGCAAACTACTACTGGCCTTTTCGAATTACGCAGATTTTAATGCCATTTACGTTATTCGTCACAATGTACATTGTCATGAATCTGGTCCATGGACCTCCATTTGTTCGCCACCAGAGGTCACCCTGCCATCACATTGACTCTCACACCACACACTACCCCGGACTTCATTTCCCAGCAGCCATTTCCCTAATCACATGCTCACACCTGATACCCATCTCGCAATCACACACGCTACATAAGCCTTGGACTTCCTCTCTGTCTCGTCCCTGCCATACCTGTTTGCCGTTGTTTGACCCTGCCTGTGATTTGACTATGTTTCTAAATAAAGCCTTGCATATGGATCCGCACGTCTCTCGTCTCATCAGCCCCGTTACAGAATACTCGGCCATACAAGGATCCAGCGGCTTTCAGGAACAGGACTGGTCAGGTATGGACACTGAACTTCAACTGTTACACTTCAAGCAAGGTACCCGATCACTTGAGGAGTGTATAGAAGAATTTTTAATTTTAGCAAACGACTCTGAGTTGCCGGACTGTTTTTTAATTGATTTATTTTGTGACGGCATTAAACAACCGCTCAGATCAAAGCTTCTCCGAGAGGGTCCGCGTTCATCATTAGCACAGTTTATGGACTTTGCTTTGCTGTGTGTGGGCTCTGTGTTCACTGTGGGTGTCGCGGAGGAACACGACACCGCACTCATTCATGTCAGGGCGGCCGCAGCAGAGTCTGTTCACAAAATGGCGGCTGTAGCGGAGCCCGTTCACAAAATGGCGGTCACAACGACGCTCCGTCATGTCACAGCTGTCATTCCTGACCCAAGTCTCGTCACTGCTGATCGTCCAGAGTCCCAGCACGTCACTGCTGATCGTCCAGAGTCCCAGCACGTCTCAGCTGATCTGCCAAAGCCTCGTCACGTCTCAGCTGATCTGCCAGAGCCTCGTCACGTACCAGCTGAACTTCCAGAGCCTCGTCACGTATCAGCTGATCTGCCAGAGTCTCGTCACGTACCAGCTGATCGTCCAGAGTCTCGTCACGTACCAGCTGAACTTCCAGAGTCTCGTCACGTATCAGCTGATCTGCCAGAGTATCGTCACGTCTCAGCTGAACTTCCAGAGTCTCGTCACGTACCAGCTGATCGTCCAGAGTCTCGTCACGTATCAGCTGATCGTCCAGAGTATCGTCACGTCTCAGCTGAACTTCCAGAGTCTCGTCACGTACCAGCTGATCGTCCAGAGTCTCGTCACGTATCAGCTGATCTGCCAGAGTATCGTCACGTCTCAGCTGAACTTCCAGAGTCTCGTCACGTATCAGCTGATCTGCCAGAGTATCGTCACGCCTCCACTGATCTACCAGAATCTCTTCGCATCTCAGTGGATCTTCCAGAGCCTCTCCATGTCTCCGCTGACCTTCCGGAGTCCCTGCACGACACCACTGACCCTCCAGAACCACGTTACGTCACCGCTGATCATCCAGAGTCTTGTGACATCCTGTCCACCACACCCAGATATTCAAGGTCTGTGCTCCGATTTCCCAGGTTGATGTCTAGTGTGAGTGATGCACCGCTGGTGTCTGCACGTGCAGCTGGTATCCCCAAACCCACTCACTCTAGCCCTCCTGTCCCTGAACTGAGTCCCCTGTCCGAAGCGCTTCCCATGATGGGGATCGTTTTATGTTGCATTTGGGCTGCATATACCACCACAGAACTGCCCCAGGCGATGGCACCCGCTGCAGCTTCTCCAGAAGAGGTGGCACTTGCTGCAGAACCTCCTGAAGCAGCGGTGCTCGCTTTAGACCCTTTTATGGTGGTGGTGCCCAGCAAAGAACTCCCTCTCGTTTCCTACGGTACCGCTGCAGAACCTCCAGAGGTGGCATGAATCTGGTCCATGGACCTCCATTTGTTCGCCACCAGAGGTCACCCTGCCATCACATTGACTCTCTCACCACACACTACCCCGAACTTCATTTCCCAGCAGCCATTTCCCTAATCACATGCTCACACCTGATACCCATCTCGCAATCACACACGCTACATAAGCCTTGGACTTCCTCTCTGTCTCGGCCGAGTATTGTACGCAAATATCCTAGTGATAGCTACCCTACGAAGCCCTCTGAGTTGTCATAGTCTTGCCTTGCCTGTTTCCCTGTGTTTTGATTTCTGCCCGTGTTTCCTGGATTAACCCTTGCCTTGCCGTTCGGACTCGGTTTGCCCTCGTTTGGATTATTGCTGTGTACCTGGATTTACTCTCTCTGCCTTGCCCTGTTGGATATTGTTCGCCGATCGTCGACCCACGCTTGTTCTAGGACTACTCTTTGTCTCGTCCCTGCCATACCTGTTTGCCGTTGTTTGACCCTGCCTGTGATTTGACTATGTTTCTAAATAAAGCCTTGCATATGGATCCGCACGTCTCTCGTCTCATCAGCCCTGTTACATACATAATATAGCAGTGTTCATGAGATAAGAGATAAGAGTTAATGCATATCTCTATATAGGCTTTCTTCCGTGATTTCACTTGTCTAAGAAAATATAAATCTATAAAAATCATTCTCAGTCTTACTCTAGAACACTGTACATCTGAAGACTTTTGCTTTCGAGTGCTGTGCATAGGAAAGTGATTTTTATGATAGGCCTAATAAAAATAAGTTGCTTATTAATTCACATGCATTATTTTATATACACACACCAGTGGTTAAAAGTTTGAAATAAGGCTTTTTTTTTAATTTATTTATTTATTTATTTATTTATTTGCAAGAAGATTGCATTTATTTGATAAATACAGTAAAAACAATAAAATTATGAAATATTACACTTAAGAGTTTTTTTTTTTAATTTAGTATATTTTAAAATGTAATTTATTTCTGTGATCAAAGCTGAATTTTCAGCATCATTACTCCAGTCTTCAGTGTCCCTTCATTAATCATTTAATGCTGCTTAATGTGCTGCTTAATTATTATCAGTTATTATTTGTGATCAATTATTAATAATGGTTTTTATTATTGGTATAAGGGTTCTCAGTTAAAGAACAGCATTTATTTGAAATATAAGTACATCACAATAAGTGTAAATATCTTTACTGTCACTTAAATCAATTTAAAGCAACCTTATTGAAGAAAAAATATAAAAGTTTATATTTTTTAATGTTACCCAAGACTGAATGGTATCACATCTTCCACAAAAATATGAAGCAGCACAACATTTTTCAACATTCATAATAAGCAGAAAAGTTTCTTGAGCAGCAAATCAGAATACTATAATTATTATAATTAATGATTTCTGAAGGATCATGTAAAACTGAAGACTGGAGTAGTGAAGTTGAAAATTAAGCTTTGATCACAGCAATAAATTATATTTTACTATATATTCGCATAGAAGACAGCTATTTTAAATTGTAACATTATATATAATATTGCACAGCACTGTTTACTGTATTTTTCATCAAAATAATTAGTATAATCTTTTCCACAATTGGAGCTCTATTCCTTAAAATGATAGATGTGAAGCTCCTGCAAAAGGATACTGTATATGACCAATAGAAAGGCACCATAAAAACAGTCCACATTCTGCACTATTCAAGTCTTCTAGACGATACCAAAGCATTGTGTCATATGGACTGATAATATAGGTATTTATAGTGATATTAAACTGTCCCTCATAAAAATTCTTAAAAATATACTATTTGCCATATACACCAGGAAAGACTAATTATAATGTAAAGAATGCCAGTCATTTTTGGTGTGGTGCGATGTGTTGCAGACCGGGTTTGGTGGGCCGCTCTGTGCCAAAAAGTCCAGGCCACTTTTTGGCCCCAGTCCGCCCGATTCACAATCATAATCTGTTATGTCTTACATGAACGTTTAGTTAATGGTTGGGGGAAAATCTGATGTGTAACATTATATCTGATCCATGCATTACAGTAGGTCTTAATATAGATCTTTCTCAATGTTAATCATACATTAAAAGAAAAGACGGAATCACTTGCTGCTCTTGATTAAACTATTGTTTATTTGCATCTTTGTTCTTATTTTTAACAAAGATAAAATAAAAAAAGAGCTATATTGTGATTAATAATATAGTAATTATTAATTAGAAAAGGATTGGAGGAAAATATGCAACGTTGCTTGGTGATTCTGCTTTGGAATCTTTAACTTGATTTTTCTCGAAATCAGATCTGCTGCGTCTATTGCCTTCAAACGGCTGTAGCTCAGTCATTTTTGTCCAATTCCAACAAGTCATATATAATTTTGAAGGTATTTTAATGTAGAATGTGAAAATAAAAAGAACTCATTTTTGAAAATTTGCGCATTCCGACTCATTTTGCCAGCACGGGTCACATTTATTGATTTAATATATCCTGATACTTACATTTTTTTTTTTTTTTCATATTTCTATGATGTTCTAAGTTATCTTATATGCTCTTTTTAAATAAAGAAGAGAGCCTGAGCATTATGAATAGCCGAAATATTCAACAAAGTCATTCATCCAATTTTTTTTAGCCACAACACGCTCTCAAGCACTAATTAGATAGTGGAATTCCATCCTCATTAGTCCTGCAGATCCACACCCCTCTGAACAAAGGAAAGGGCAATAAATCATATAGTCATGGGCATAAGCATATAACCTTTACTCATCGCAGTCTCTCAATGACAGGATCAGGAGAGAGAGGGATATGGTGGAAAATTCACCAGAGAATCAATCATGACTGCACCTCATCAAATCCACATTTCTCCTCTGCTTTGAGTACAAGAGACTAACCTTCTTCTCCCTCCTTCCTCCAACACAGCAAATTAAAATCCAGTTAAAGTCCCTTATATACCAGATTGGCTCAATGCGAATGGACATTTGGGGAATGATATGGACACTGGACTCGAAATGCATTCAATTAGAACTCATAAACAGTTTTAATGCGTGTTGTTTGCCAGTCTTTAGATACCAGTATGTTTGAACTGTAAATAAGAGCAGTATATATTAGCCTTGGTGATATTATAAGCACTATATGATTAGTTACAAGTCAATTAGCCAAAAAGTTTAGTCCAAAGTCACTTAGCGTATACTAATTGCTCTCCCTAGAGCACTAGATCAAGGACACAACTGAGACTCACAGCAACTCTCCTTGGATCAAACTTACAGACTTTGCTTGACAAACCTTCATCTTCAGGTTGTATGATATATCTGAATCTTTAAAAGTAAAAGGGCCTTTTAAAAATAACAAATTATGGTTGAAATAAAATAGCTTGATGTACTATATAAACATATGCAAGTTTCAAAACTGAAAACATCCTCTCCAGTCCAAAAAGACCATCTGCTGAAATGAAGCTGGAAGACTCAATCCAAAATAATTGCATTTCTGTTTTCAGATGAATACATAACATATGACAATGACACCTATTCAGTGTCCAGCAACTTGGGCCAGTTTGGAGCAAAGAAGTACAACAGATTCTATAATTACAAAACACCAAAAATAAGATGTTATTATTCCAGTTAACTAGAAGTTGGCCAAACGCTGTGTTGTTTCTGGCTCAGAGTGGATATTTATTTTTAACAAGTACTCTGACAATTTCAGTCTAGCCTTTAACAGTTTGTACAGCACATTTCAGCACATATTGTTTTGTGAACCTGCAAAGAGGCTGTTAGTGAAGAATGGGGTTGCACCAACTATACTGGACCTTGCAAAAAAAATAAAAAATAAATAAATAAATAAATAAAAATACATAAATAAATACATAAATATAAATAAATAAATAATACAACCCCTAAGCACTGTTTCTATTTTACATGCAAAGTGGTGAGCCAATCATAGCTGAGGGTGTTTACACAAAAGTCTTAAAGGTAGAGTACCAAAAACTTCCTGTTTAACGCAGAGCGTGGAATATGGTGACCATACATACATACATACACACACACACACACACACACACACACACACACACAGAGAGCTAATGGGGACAGCCACTACTCTAAAAAGGCAAAATGTAGCAAATATGCCAACACTGAAACTGAGAATTGTTATTGACTTAATATCAAAAGTTCACAAGACATAAGTTCAGCTACAACTTTTTTTGCATGGTTATCAAAAGACACCTATAAAGAAATAAAAGTAGAAGATCAGTCAATGCCAGTCTTCAAAGTATGACCCTTACTTTTTTCTGTGCATTGCTTGCTCTCAAAGCATCACACCAGAGCAAAACAAGTTCCAAGGGCACTGAGCAATGAAATACAGAAACATCTGCTTAAAAAGGCTCATAGTCATTTGAGGAGATGCAATGCATCAATTCAGCCCTGAGTCTGAAGATGGGTTATTCTTATGACTAGAATAGTGACCTCATTTGCACACTTCATTAAGTCACAAGCACAGCTCGCCTTCGAGGTGTTAGAGAGTTTCTCAGCTTGTTATTTATTGTATGTCGTCACTCCCTGTGCCCCCCACCCAGCTCTTTGGATTTACTGCTGGGTGAGAGCAATGAGCGCACCCGTCTGAAGCACTGTTGAGCTTCAGGCTCTTATCCATCATATCTGGGGGACACGCGCATGATGGAGGGCATCAGCTCTGTCACACCTGCCATTCAGATTCATTAGCAGTAGATGGAGACTGAACATGCCAGCCTTTCAAAGTACAAAGTACATTCAGAGTTATTTTTTGCAGTTATCCCAGTATTTAAATAAAATCACAAATGGGACTCAGAATGGGACCTACTGTAATTTACAGCCCCTGGTCACTTTTTATTTATTTATTTATTAATTCATTCATTTTAATTTTATAAATGTCAAATAGATTTAACATATATTATTGATTTCAAATAAAACGTATGAATACATTGCTTTCCTATAAATTTTACATTTTTCCCCCCATTGTTGCTTACTATTTTATTTAATTTTTTTATTAGTAGATTTTATTTCAATGTACATACTATTTAAAATGATCAAGTAAATCTAGTAAAGGCAAATCTAGTAAAATGTAAAAAATATTTTTGTAAATCACACAATGTGCGGTCACTGCGACATTAAAAGAAGACATGAGGTTTGGATAATGGAAATTTCATAGTGTAAAATTTCATAGCATTATTTCATAATATAGTTCACTGCTAATTTCATAGTAAAATCTGAATATTTATTTGTGTTCATTTGTTTGACTAATTTAATTATAAGAGTACTGTAAGAGTGTCAGCTCAATTTAAGACATTTTTACTTCAATAGTGTTGAAACAATTTTTACTCAAAGGTACATTTAGCTAGTACATTTCACAAATAATTAAAAAAAATAATAAAGAATCAGCAAGTAACATGTTTAATTAAACTTGAAATTTTGAAGTAAAAAGATGGAAATGTTCTTGTAAAGCATAATTTTACAACTTCTAAAATGTATTATTTTTTTTTACATGTATGAAACTGAATGTGTATAAAAATGAAAAGAAAGAAGAAAGATGGTTTCATTACTGGCCATTAGTAAGCATGTGGTCACTCACTGGGAAAAAGCAGATTTTAACTTTACCATTAGATTGTCCATCAAGACTCTGTGTATAATGGCTTGAACTGCAAGCACAATATTTTAGATTGAATCATAAAGCCTGCATGCAAGGAATATGAATTAAGTTATTGATTCAACATAAATGAAATGACATTCTTCTGGTGTGTTGTCCTAATGTTCACTATCAGAAAACAATGCAGAGAAAGAGAAGATGCGAGATAAAAGGAAAGAGCATGAGGACAAAAGAGGGTGTCATTCATCATGCCCAACACTAAATGTTTTGGTATTCCATGTTTAGAAACTCACAGATTTGTAGGCTGGTAGCAGTAGTTGACAATGATGTGTGGCACTGTAAGATCTGCTGAGGCAGAGCACTGTTTCTAGATCATCTCCTCGTCCACTCCATAGAAAAGGGCTCCAAGAAGAAGTAATGATGGCAGTCTGGGGTGAGTTCACTGCCTGACTAATGTCTTGTTGAATGCCTAAAAGTGTCAGGGCTTTAACATCACACCCATCAATTCTTCTTCACCCTCCTGTGGCAAAAGCCATAGATCCGCCGCTGTTAGGAGAGACAACGGCATCAAAAGCCAGACGTGACAGACAGGAGAAGAGGAAAGAATTGTCAGACTTTGACGGAATAAAATAGAAATTGACCCTCCCTGAGCCCTGACTTAAAATACTGCTTACAAAACCTTCCCTTTTGCAACTGTTGCCATGCATAATATTATCAGACAAGCTTTTCCTAATTTCTAATGTAAGTGAGTGGAGATCCTGTGTGTTTGATTAGTAATCTGTATATTGAGAACAGTCGTATTCTCGATAGATAGATAGATAGATAGATAGATAGATAGATAGATAGATATGCACATACAATTTTACTATGTCGTAGCATTTGGACCAATCAGACACATTTGTTCATTAGATTTAACAAATCAGTTATTCCTTAGATTAACAGACAGTCACAGACCGCTCACCCAACACCAGACTCGGTGCCTATATGTCTGTGAACGAAGTCCAGGCCCCTGGTTATCATGGCAACCAGGAGACATTTGCCAGGCCAGATAAACTTTACGACCTAATGGCATGTAGAGAGCTCTCCCTCTCCCTACCCTTTCCATAGGAAAGACACACAAGGCACATTAGAATGGACTCTTCTCTAATTAATTCATTGAAAAACCTTTCTTTGAATGGACACACATCCTCAGGTCATTGTGTATATTGTTACTGTTCATGTATATTGTCTTTTGTACTGTATCCTGTTTTATGTATGCTTATGATAGATCACTAGTTAATATTACCCCACTTATACCATGTTTGATCTCTATCAATTTGTCTTCAGATGATCTAATTGAGAGTGTATATTATATCTTGCTACCTATGCAACATATAAGTGTTCTAAGAATCTTTAATAGTTTGTATATCAACTTCCAATCCAACCCCATGCAAATTACCATGCTCAGAGACAAAGAGTCGTAAAACCTTCCCTCCAAAGGTTCAGGATTCCATTGGCTCTTTGACACTCCAGAGGTGTGACCTCCATAGGGTTTAAAAGACCTCACTTCAGTGACCCGCCTAGTTTTGTTTTAGTTTGGGTTTGGTTTTTAGTTTTTAGCTTTTAATCTCTTCACTCGTCTCCCATCCCCTCTCCATCTTCTGGTTGCTAAATCCCAGGGCCGGCGCTACCGCGTCTGGCAGGCCTCAGCACACCTAGTCTGCGGATCTTTTAGATTCTGAGAAGATCAGGATGTGAGCTAGAACTCTTCTGGACCCTTAAGTTTTTGTGCCAGGCCTTGCGGCATTGTCTTTCCATTCAACCAAAGATTCTTGGATCTTAGCTGATGTCTCTTAACTCTTCACTTTTCACCAGGGAAGAAACTCCCAATCACCATCAAGTCAGAACATCTTTGGAATTCATCACTCTTCAAACCAGGAAGAACGTGATTGCAAGTCCAAAACCTTGAAACCATCAAGACTTTCATCCGAGACTGCATTCTGGACACTCGTCAATGACCAAGGCAGTGCAAGTATAGTACATTTAACTAAACGAAACAGGTTTAGTATAAGTTATAGACCCCGTTATAAATGGCGCTGATGGTTTTACTCAGGTGGTTAACTGACTCTTTCCATAACTGCATTCTCTGTTTTCTCTAATGGCTTCATTCATCCACTTTAGCTCCACTTTGTATGTATGTGTGGGTGTATGTTATTCGTTTGTTTGTTTAGATTAGTTATGTGTGTTAGCGTTTAGTTAATAAAACTCTTGTGCACTAATTACGTGTGTTTCTGATTCTGCCTTGCAAATAATTGTCCCTTTACGATTTTGACCCTTGCTACATGCTCTAATGCATTAATAGGAAGGTATTTTCTGTGGCCACGGAAATATCCTTTCTTAGAGTTGATATAAATTTACACTGAATGTTCGCTGGACGAACAGATCAGTTGATGGCAATTTAACTCTACTACAGTTATTACTGTCAGCCGATATAAATAATTGTAATTAATCATAATTTACTGTAATTATTTATATACAATTCCCTTTTTGAGCTAATTTGCAACAATGTTTATTACGTAAATATAGAATGTTTAATTGGCTGTCAACAGCATTTTTGCAGTATAGAATATTTAAAACTTTTAAATATTTTTACTATTATGTTTAACTGATTAATTAATTTAATATTACATAAATACTTGATTGTAGTTAAACCGCATTTTTGCATATCTTCTTGCATATTTCAATTCAAAATGACTCAGTAAAAAAAAAAAAAAAAAAAAAAAAAAAAAAAAAGGTTGATGCTGTCCACTTTGCATCGCCAGCCAGAAGTTATTATATGTTCCCAATCCATAATTAATTTGAATATGTCAATTAAAGAAAATTGCCCCTTAATTACCCATGTGCTGGTGAGAAAACCAGTGCCTCAGCAATCAGAAAGAAACCTAAATATACCCCAGATCCTTTGGGCTTGTCAGATTGATGGAATAATTATATCTGGAGTGGAAGGAAAGGCTATCTCCAGCAGAGTCTACAGTAGCTCTCGCAACACATCGAGCTTGTGGGTGTGAAAAGTTTCACTTCAGAAATGAGGTACATTCTGATTCAGCCGCTTCTGCATCTGGGCCCCACTTTTAAATAAAACAAACGGAGTGTTCAGTATTTCACATTACAGCCACCAGACAAGAAATCATTTTTCATCAAAGAGTTTGTTTTATCTTTTATCCTCCGGGCCCATTTTTTCTTTATTTATAAAGCTTGGCTGATACGACTGCTCCTGAGACCTTGACTGACCCTGCGTGAGAAAGGAAATTTAGAGGCATATCGGCATCTGAGAATACGACAGTTATGCGCAACTCGGTAGGCGAGGTTGTCACAGCCCCACAATAAACAGAAGCACATTGCAAAGTTAAATGAGTGCACGAATGCAGTCCCTGATAATCGCAAACAAAGCCACCGCTGTTGTATTAATCTTTGATGAATGTCAAGTAATGCGACGCTGCTGAATTTCTTGCAGAAATGCATTTTGGTGAGCCTTGAACCGTTTATTACTTGTCAGTGTCGTCTGCAGAGACGGGAAACTTTTGATGAATGACCGAAGTCCCTTTGCTAATGGTGGAACTGGGCCGTACAAGATCCACATCCTATTGTGTGTCTAACAGCCAGAGTCACTGTTTCATTGCACAGAGAGGAATTATGGAGGCTTTGCAAACCAGTTTAGGGATGTTCTGGCCTCTAAGAAGCTTTTCATTTGGACCGACCGTGTCTTTCTTCAACTAGCCATTGACCTATTGATGTGACTAAGCAGTGTTTCCGCTAAAGGATTCAAATGTCATATGGAATCAATCATAATTACACAGTGACTTTCACCATGCATTTGTTCAGTGCCTGTGCTTTGATTCTACAAGAATGGGTATTAAAACCGATATTAAAAAGATTCAAAGTCAATGGACTGCATTACAGAAGACAGAGTTAATGCTAAGAATTCTTTAACAGAGTGTGAAGCACAGCCCAAACATTAAATGTAACCGTTTACTCAGGTTAAGCGATATTACCACATTAACCTATGGTGCAGCATTTCATTTTTTTAACATTTCCATTTGCTTTTTCACACACACCATGCATTTTGCATGTATCAGGGAAGTGTTTTAACCTGAATGATGCACAGCACCCAGTGTGTCACAATCAGCATGTTTACATGCACAGTTATAATTGAGCTTAAGTGTGTTTTTTCATAGCCAAGGTATATAGTCTTCATTTTCTGTCCAAATATACATACTCCAAATAAAATAATGCATATAAATATACTATTTGAAGGAAATGAAACACCTTATTAAAGAGAATAACTAAATAAATAAATAAATAAATAATATATATATATATATATATATACACACACCTTAGACCATATTGCACAATAGCATTAAATTTTTGGGGGTCAATACTCTTTTTTTCCAAGAATTGAATACTTTAGTTGAACAACAATGCATTAATATGATCAAAAGTGACAGTTGACTACATTGGTACTAAATTTTCTATTTCAAATAAATTCTGTTATTTTGAACTAATAACCAAAGAATTCTGAATATATATATATATATATATATATATATATCATGCCTCCCATAAAAATATTAAGCAGCACAAATGTTTTCAACATTGATAATAAGAAATGTTTCTTGAACACCTAATCAGCACATTAAAATGATTTCTGAAGGATCAAGTGACACTGAACATTGGAGTAATGGCTGCTGAAAATTCAGCTTTGTCACAGGAATAAATTACAAATTTAAATACATTAAAATAGAAAACAGTTATTTTAAAATGTAATAATATTTCACAATATTACTTTTTCATTTTATTAAACTACAGCCTTGATTCCATATGACATTTGAACTACAGCCTTGGTGAACATGGATGTAATTCAAACCATTTTTAAAAAAAAAAAAAAAAAAAAAAAATTGTACGACAACTTTTAAACGACAGTACTGTATACATGCACTCTCACAAATGAAGTATGGGTACTGTCTTTATGTGTCAACACTGAAATTTCTCTGGACTGCTGCTCAGAGGCCTTAGAGCCTTGGAAGAGTAGTTGTTTATATGCTTTAGGTTCCTATTGTCACTAGTAAAATTGGTCCCAGCAGATCACGTTCTACATTCTTGTGCACCCACGGTTCTTTGCTGCCTTTTTATTTGTTTGGTATTATTCCAGTTTTCGCCATTGTTACCAAGGAGACTTGGCTATTGTTCAGCGTGTTTAAATCCTTCCAAACTTTCAGCACAGCTGAGACACTGTTACTGTCCCTCTACGCTGGTTAACACCAGGCAAGAAACAACAAAAAGCCATGCTTGTTATAAGAAACAATTCACCCATTTACTCACCCTGATGTCATCTCAAACATCTATGATTTTCTATACGATGAAAGTGAATGAGGAGCTATTAAACACCAAAAATGAAAATAAAACACCTTAAAAGTAGTAGAAGGGTGCGCTATTTTCCAAAATCATCTGTGTAAGAAAGACCGAAGTTGTAACGACTTGCATTTTAGTCTGTTCCTCGCACAAAGCTTTTGCTTGATTCAGCATATAGTGCAGAAGTAATATGAACTACTTTTTATGAAACCTTTGCATCCTTTTTGAAGCCCGAAAGTTCCCGTAACCATTCACTGTACCGGTATGATAAAAGAGCAACAAAAATATTATTCAGTTTTTCTTTTTGTGTTTTATAGAAGAAAGCAGGTTCCTCTTTCCAGCTTGAGATGTTGGGATAGTCTCCAGCATCCCTGAGACCACAGGACACGCAGTTTGGAAAATGCAAGAATGGATGAAGAACAAAGTAAGTCCTACTGGTTTGGAATGACACGAGGGTGAGAAATTATGACAGAATTTTCATTTTTTGGGTGAACTATTCTTTTAAAGGTTAAGAGATGATAACACAGGGTTTATTGAGGCAGTTCACAAGCATGAGCGACCACAGTTTATGTAGATTCATCTGTGTGACATCAGACATGCTGGCCAAGCCTCGCAAGCTGTTAAACAACTTGGCTTTGTCCTTTCATTCTCAGCAACAAAGGTGTAACAGCCAGAACTGGACGGACAGCCAGAAAATGTGTTTGAATATTCATTAAACTGGTCATTAGAGAGCTGGCTTGGCTTCTAACGAACCAATCAGACCTAATGAATTTGATGTGCAAAGCCTCAGTCTTCAAGAAGGCCCCACACCGTGAGGGAGGAGACTCCAAGCAGAGGAGATTATATGAGGTGGAATGAGAGCAATTGAGAGTGAAAGGAGAATGAGTTAAATTGCAGCAGACTATGTTGTCTTTTGAGTATAAATGAAAAGATTAACATGCTCACCGCCTGAATCAAGCAACAAACAAATTGTAGAATAATGAATGGGATCATTAAACAGTGCAAAATTGGTAGTTTTGAACAGCATGGGAATTCAAAACAAGTGTGGATATATAAGCTATATATTGAGTTGTTTGGCTTGCAATCCGGCCAATTTAATGCTGTCACTATAGAGATCCTAACTGCATTTGTGGTATATAATTATCAGTGTGAAAAACATGCCTGTGGTGACAAACTCTGCAAAATGATTTTACGTTGCTTCTTGCACATCCGACGACACTCTCAAAGTGAAATGTCCAGTGAGTGGTGCTAAAAGAGAATTCAGTTTTATCTGAAACAGGCGAGCGTGAATCTGGCAACGTTTTATTATGTTGATTGTTGTACATATTGCAGCAATTCTGAAATGAAATAAAAGAATAATGCTAAAATATTAATGATACACTATCCTACACTAATCCCTACCCTAAACCCTATTGATAATGTTAACAAAAGCAAACATGAGATTATGATTCCAACATGTTACCCAATGAAAGTTTCCCTTATAGGCGAATCAATCTTACAGTAATACTTTTGTATATCACAGTAATGGTTCTCCATTCTTTCCCATTTGAACATACCTAAAAAAATGAGTCAGTGAGGGAGTCATTTGTGAACTCATTAATGGCTCTGAGTTTACTGACTCAGCGAGTCTGAATCAAACCACTAACTAATGACAAAGTTTAAGTTTTTTTTGACTATGTGTGTAATTTATGTTGTGGAACAAATGTTCACCATAGACCTTTCATTTTATAAATCTAAAAGCATTATTGGAAATTCTTGAGGGAAACCACTGGTCAATTAGACGTCTGGGTTGGCAAATGGACTTCCTGCCTGTACAGTTCTAATTACTAGCAAAAATAAAATCTGAAGAGGATGAGATTGACTAAAAGGAATGGAAGGATAAAAACAAAGCAAGACAACAAGGCTCTGAAGTCTTCATATTAGCTCTTGCTCACTCTTGTTTGGTATATTTCTGGACATGCCAATCTTAGCGGACAAGGACACTGTTAAAATTGAGCAGTGATGCAACACTGGTACTCTTCACTCGATACTGGTAACATATGTTGCCAAAAGGGGAGAGGGAATAGCAGGGGAAGCTGAGGAAAGACAGATCTGGATATTTCAGTCAATAGACATGTCATTGATTGAGTCTGTCTGTCTCTCTCTCTCCTTTCTCACACATTCACACAGAAGAACACATGGTGTCTACCACATCAGATGAATCCCTTTTCTCACTCCTCTGTCTCTGGGTTGACCTTATTTACACTTTATGAGAAGCTCAGACGGACAACAAAGGAAACCTATTCCAAGCTTTGAAGTACATCTGATTCATATCGATGCCCGTAGCGGTAAAGGTTGATCTAGGCCTTACAAAAACATGACACTCAAGAAATAACACATCTCTCCTCTCACATTTGGCAAGGACGTAGGTGAGGTTTGAAAGGTAGAAGTAGTTTTCCTATTGTCACGTTTTTGTCATTTAAAAAGGCTGGGGAAAAAAAATACATGTAAAACTTACATATGAAATGGTGCCACGGCAATGAATTAAAATAGGCTTAAGTACAAAAATGTCTAAATATAAAATAAAAGATAAATAGAAATATTAAAATCAAAAGCTAATAGATAAAAGCACAAAAATTGTTACAACTTAAAAATAAAAAAAAAATAAATTCAAAAATTAAAGTTAAATACGTAAAAAAAAAGGAAATTCAAAAAATGATTAACTACTATAAAAATAGATAAATAATGCAACTGCAAATACATTCTCAGTGAAGGATACATTTGGCTAAAAGAAGGCATCTTAAAGGGGTAGTTCACACACGCAAAAAAAGTGTCATCATTTAGAATTTTGGATTTATTTTTGCAGCTTGTTACAAATGTGTTCTCAGTGAAGGATATGTGCAATGCTGCATTACAATTTGGCTAAAACAAGGTATCTTAAAAGGGGCAGTTCACACAAAAAAAATGTTAAAGAAATAAATCATTTATTATCGTGAATGTATTTATTTATTTATTACAACAGGCTTGTGTGAATATTTTCTCAGTTAAGGATACATGAAATTTCTGCCTACAATTTGACTAAAACAAGGAATCTTAAAAGGACAGATATTTACTCACCCCTACACAAAAAAAGAACAGTGGGGTCCAAACAATGTTGAAATGAATTGGATAGATTGTGTCTTTAAGAAGCAGCATTAAGTTGCCTACCTTTTGTAACAGACTCCAGGCCAGAAGCGCTCCTATGATTCCCTCTAAGTAGTTCACTACTTTTTTGGAGCAGAGCAAAAGTGTGAGTACAGCGTGGTGCAATCACAGTTTCTGTGGAAGAGATAAAGAGAAAGGGGGCATGTACTGCCTAGCATACTTTTGATGATATGATTGTACTTGACAAGGCTAATTGTGAGCAGGTGTCATAGATACTCATAGGTTGCGTAGGCAATGCCAAGGGTGTGTTCTTCAAAATGTCTTCCCCCCTGCACATCCTTGAGTCTCATTGGACATGGCAAGTATTCTAGGAACAGTTGACAAGTGTGTCAAACTAGCGCAGTATCAAAGCTATGGGTCATAGCTTTGGGTAGTGTTGAAAGACGGGTCTTTGTGACCTTCATCAGCAATATAATGATAATATAGGAGATAGATCTGAATGGGGTATTTAAAAGAGAATATAATCAGTTCTCATGCTCAGCTCAAAGCTGTACTGCAATTGAAGTTATTAACAATTTTGAGAATTTAAAAGTCTACCTTTTATTGATTGATTCAAACAATGAAACAAGTTAAAAATCCTCAAAATATCATAGAAAGAAAATGATTCAACAGTTAATTCCTCTCCATAGGGAATAGATTTTTAATTATAACTTCATAATAAACCCCTAAAGACAAGCCTACTGTGAGCTCCAGGGGTTGTTAATCAAAGACATACGAGTCTGTTAATACCCTCAGTCAGAGTTATTTCAAATAATTAGTTGAAAATTGTGTTTATCAACATAATTCCTATTGATTTATATCTGTATAATTGCAATTAACTTAAAATATCTTATTTCTATAATTATAATCAACAATTTTAAATCAATAGTTTATATTTCAATCACATCATTCACTACACTGTACCTTTGAATCGTTGTCTGATTTTCAAATACATTTTTGGTTTAAATCAATGTATAATGCACATCAGAACTGGCTGCTTCATCATAGAACTCTTATATATATATATAAATAAATATATATACACTGTAAAAAAAATCCGTAAAATTTACGGTAAAAAAACTGGCAGCTGTGGTTGCCGGAATTCTACCGTAAAAATTACGGTAAGAACATTTTAGGTTTTACGGGTTTAACTTAAATTTACAGTTAAATACCGTAATTTCATTAACTGATATAATGTTAATATACCAACCTATTGAAGTACTGATATCTGTTTTGTACCTTTGAAATACACTGATAACCACCAAATGCATGTGGTGATGAGAAAGTCACATGATGAGCCAAAGCCCATCACAAGCAGCTTTTAAAAATAACATATATAGAAGATGCACAGTGTCATTCACACAAACACTAAACACAATCATGGTGAGACTCATTAAACTGAAATATGCAATAAACATTAATTTAACAACATTAAATGTAACATACAACCCTAATAAACATAACTGATAAGAAAAAACTAAGAAGAAACATAGTTATTTCAAAGAAAAAACATCAAATTCAAACAAAATTTGAAATGCAGCGCAGGGAATTCTGGGAACGTCAGTTTACGGTTTTTCCCTGTAAATTTTACAGGAACTTACCGTTAACCATTTAACAGGTTCTTACTGTGGAATTTTCAGTTTTTTACCATTAAAATCACAGACATTTTTTACAATGCATATTATATATATATATATATATATATATATATATATATATATATATATATATATATATATATATATATTAGGGGTGTCAACGTTAATGCGTTAACGCATGCGATTAATCTAAAAATTTTAACGCGTTAATATTTTTTTAACGCAAATTAATCGTTTGATAAGGTTTGACCCCAACTTCTTCCCGTCATCGCAGCGCGGAAGGTTATCTATCAGTGTGTGATGAGGGTACAGTGAACCAGTGTTGCCAGGGTAGCGGCACAAGTGGGCTATTTTGAAAATACAGTCGCGGGAAAAATTACAGAGCCGCGGGTTGCGTTTTTTTGGGCTACTTTTATAATGTACCGTGGCCGCCCAAAGTGTATATAGACAAATTAAAATTAAAATATATCCTTTTACTAATGTGTATTATACTTGGAATGTATCCCTGGCAACTTAAGAACTGAGAGGCGGCTGTAACATCACAAACAACGTGAGTTTCAACCAGAGCATACATGTTAAGGCTTTTACACAGCAGAAATAAACATGACAACAGCCACTATAGATAATACAAGATAATAAACACAAGATTACGATAGGATATGGTTTGTGTGTGATTTTCTTGAGATGAATGTGTACATCTGAAATGCTAATTTGTGCAGCGATATAAAAGGCTATAAATAGCATATTTTAACAACAGTAAACGACCAAATTCCACATGTGATCGCAAAAGGAAGTTATTACAAACACTCGATGGTGGTTTAAAATGAGTTCTGAGTAAAAGTGTACTATTAATCTCATAAATTATCTTATGTAGCATGATGCTAATGTTAGCTCTAATGCACCAGCAGAACAGGTCCAATTCTTCTTCATAATGCATTTTGTCATAATACAACATGTAAGGTCGCAAGAAAATGTTTTGTTGTATTTATTTAGAAATACTTTTGAAAATAGTTGGGTAAATGTATACTTTGATTGAAGCGATGTGGCTTAGTAAACGTTTTATTGTCAGTATAAAGACTGATAATGGCTGAATAAAAACAAAAGAATAATGATAAAAGAATAATAAGGATTATGTCTCATACCTGGCAGAGGTGTGAAAGGTTCTGTTTCCTTAAACTAGTTTGTCATGCATTTCTTTATTTCAACACATTTACAGGTAAATCCTAGTATTTTAAATGTGCGATTAATCATGATTAATCACAGTCCAGGACTGTGATTAACGCGATTAAATTTTTTAATCGATTGACAGCACTAATATATATATATATATATATATATATATACAAACCCGAATCCAAAAAAGTTGGGAGACTGTAAAAAATGGGGAATAAAAACAGAATACAATGATGTGAAAGTTTCAAATTTCAATATTTTTATTCAGAATACAACATAGATGACATATCAAATGTTTAAACTTAGAAAATGTATCATTTTAAGGGAAAAATAAGTTGATTTTACATTTCATGGCATCAACACATCTCAAAAAAGTTGGGACAAGGCCATGTTTACCACTGTGTGGCATCCCCTCTTCTTTTTATAACAGTCTGCAAATGTCTGGGGACGGAGGAGACAAGTCGCTCAAGTTTAGGAATAGGAATGTTGTCCCATTCTTGTCTAATACAGGCTTCTAGTTGCTCAACTGTCTTAGGTCTTCTTTGTCGCATCTTCCTCTTTATGATGTGCCAAATGTTTTCTATGGGTGAAAGATCTGGACTGCAGGCTGGCCATTTCAGTACCCGGATCCTTCTTCTACGCAGCCATGATATTGTAATTGATGCAGTATGTGGTCTGGCATTGTCATGTTGGAAAATGCAAGGTCTTCCCTGAAAGAGACGACGTCTGGATGGGAGCATATGTTGTTCTAGAACTAGGATATATATTTCAGCATTGATGGTGCCTTTCCAGATGTGTAAGCTGCCCATGCCACACACACTCATGCAACCCCATACCATCAGAGATGCAGGCTTCTGAACTGAGCGCTGATAACAACTTGGGTTGTCCTTGTCCTCTTTAGTCCGGATGACATGGCGTCCCAGTTTTCCAAAAAGAACTTCAAATTTTGATTCGTCTGACCACAGAACAGTTTTCCACTTTGTCACAGTCCATTTTAAATGAGCCTTGGCCTAGAGAAAACGCCTGCGCTTCTGGATCATGTTTAGATATGGCTTCTTTTTTGACCTATAGAGTTTTAGCCGGCAACGGCAAATGGCACGGTGGATTGTGTTCACCGACAATGTTTTCTGGAAGTATTCCTGAGCCCATGTTGTGATTTCCATTACAGTAGCATTCCTGTATGTGATGCAGTGCCGTCTAAGGGCCCGAAGATCACAGGCATCCGGTATGGTTTTCCGGCCTTGACCCTTACGCACAGAGATTGTTCCAGATTCTCTGAATCTTTGGATGATATTATGCACTGTAGATGATGATAACTTCAAACTCTTTGCAATTTTTCTCTGAGAAACTCCTTTCTGATATTGCTCCACTATTTTTCGCCGCAGCATTGGGGGAATTGGTGATCCTCTTCCCATCTTGACTTCTTAGAGACACTGCCACTCTGAGAGGCTCTTTTTATACCCAATCATGTTGCCAATTGACCTAATAAGTTGCAAATTGGTCCTCCAGCTGTTCCTTATATGTACATTTAACTTTTCCGGCCTCTTATTGCTACCTGTCCCAACTTTTTTGGAATGTGTAGCTCTCATGAAATCCAAAATGAGCCAGTATTTGGCATGACATTTCAAAATGTATCACTTTCAACATTTGATATGCTATCTATATTCTATTGTGAATAAAATATAAGTTTATGAGATTTGTAAATTATTGCATTCCTTTTTTATTCACAATTTGTACAGTGTCCCAACTTTTTTGGAATCGGGTTTGTGTATATATATATATATATATATATATATATATATATATATATATATATATATATATATACAATCCCTATGGATTTAACATTCATGTAAAAGTATACTGTATCACATATCCCCAATTATAAATCCTTTGCAATGCTTTTAACTGCTCAGATCCAAACCTCGATAGAGATGGTTTTTACACGTAGTTCAAGGTTTAAGCTCTTTGAGTCTATTTTCGTCTCTGTTCCAAGCAGCAGGCTCTTCTACGCTGGTTTGCTGTCATGAATGAGCATGCCCAGGGGGATTGTGGGAATTGTATTCCAGGTGGAGGAGAGGCCCTTAAGTGGTCGGCAGCAGGTGCTCACTTATTTAGACGAGTGACTGGATAATTACCAACACCTGTGTGCTTATTGGAGAGCTGTTTCACTGCTTCGGAAACAGGCTGAGGATTCAACTAAAGGGACAGTTACTCCCGAGGGAGGTTGAGTGGAAACTGAGCCAAAAGAACAATTGAACACAGTACCACTACAACCATGATAGGATAAACTAGGATAACATCCGGCTGTGTGTCACATAGTAAACAAGCATTCCTATGAGAAGAAATTCAACAAGATCATATGAAAATGAGCTGCATTAGTTCAGGGAGTCTGATTCAGAGATTCTCAGACAGATGCAATCTATTGCATTCACTTTGAAATGAACATTGAGACTGTTAAGCGTCTTATCCTTCTTATCTGTCTGCCTCAGGGCCAAAAATGCAGTAAAGAAAATAAATAAAATAAAATAAAAAAAAAAATAAATAAAAATAGGCTTAAAGAAACTATTCATCCAAAAGAGAAAATTCTGTCATTATTTACTCAACCTCAAATTTTCATTCTTTTGTGGAGCACAAAAGGTGAATGTGTAAAAATATATCCTGGCTGTTCTTTTCAATATAAAGAAAGTAAATAAGCATTAGGACTATCAAGCTTTAAAATGGCAAAAAATACTAAAAAAGTGTTCCATAAAATGTGCACTATAGTGCCTTGCTTTCTGAAGCTATTCATTAGCTTTGAGTGAGAAACAGGCAGAATCGAGAGTTTGTACTGATCATATTTTTGATTCAAATCTTTTCAGTGAATCAGTTAATCAGAATCAAAAATCCACTCTGAATGATTTGTTCATGAATTGAACTGATCTGGTTCTCATGTCGCAATGATCCGACTGCAGAAAGAAGCAGCACTGTCCAATTTTTGAATGCATTGTTAATTTGAATATTTTTAGTTAAATGGTTGATTCAGTACAAAAAAAAAAAAAAAAAAAAAAGCCTGAATGTTTTTTTCACAAATCTGGCTGATCGAGCTCTTGAGTTCAACTCACTGATGGTTAAAATCTCTCTAGTAGGCAAAATTTCAATCTGTTTCTCACACAAAGCTAACATCATACAGTATGGACCACTTGTATGAAAATATTATGGTGTGTTTTTCTATTTTTATGGTCCTTTTGTCTTCTGTCTTATTCATTGTATAATGGCATGGAAAATAGTCTTTAGAATCTCCTATGAAAGAATATGATGCAATTTCGGAATGACTTTTCATTTTTAGGAAAACTACGCCTATAAGCAGAAATGTCGGGTACAGAAAGCAATATATAACATTTAGTGCATAACATTTCATTAGCAAGGCCTCTTAATCGAGCACTTAAGTGTGCTCCAATAAGATCATTTAATAAAGTGCTTAACCAAAAAGCATAAATTAACAATATTCCTCCTCATTGTTGCACATTAAGACAACAATCTTCAATGATGAAATGCCCTGAACACTAAATTCACAATGAGGGAGAAAAGGCGATAAACCTACTTTATGCACAACAAATCAAAGCACAAGCACTTACTGTAGTGTTTGTGAAAAGTCTGCTAATTGTGTCCAATTTGATTCATTTAAAATGATGTGGACAACCCTCTACAATGGCAAAGCACTGGAGAGATACTGCGTGAACGTCCAACATAGAAATCTTTACATTATTGAGCAGAAGTAATCCTGTTATTCACTTCCAGCCTTCAATACTAGAGATACACTGATAAACTTTTTGAAGAGCTGAGAAAGATATGATCTCCATGGTCGTGATAACACAATCAATAATTTATGATTCCAGGGACTGAGGCTATATTGAGCTAAAAGGAGAAATGGGAAGAAAAAAGGAACATACTGCACATTATTTGAAAAATCAGACTCTGAAAAAAAAAGCTTATATGATATGTACCAACTTGCCATTAATTCCCATGTTTCCCCGTGAACAGCCTTGAAGCTTATCCGTGGAATCTGTGAGAACTATAAACAATGAAATAAAATAAATTCAAATGAATTGCCTTCATATTTAAATCAGAATATACAAACTGTATTTATATTCGCCTACAATGCCGAATAGATAAACAGCATCTTCTGGCATGATAATTCTCCATGTTTTCTGAGCAAATAATCATTTTCACTACAGAATTTTCTCTCTGAGGGAAATGTGAGATGTTATCTTAATATACACCACAAATTCATGTTATATTTGCCAATTTGCATAGAACAACAGAAGCTTAGACAGGAACACTGACTTTAAATCTCTATTCTGCACGCCAGGGACACCTCCGTGAAGTTGGCAACCCATAAAAAGAAATAATCACCAAAACTATGCTATTCGTTTGTGCTGATTTGTGCCGCAAAAACGAACGTTTGTGCTGGTTTGGTGTTTGAGATATTAAACATTCTTTTTTTGACCATGTGACGTCACTCTCCACCCCATGTTGCCCAATTAGCTCCAAACCAGCGTAGTTCGTTTGTGCTGGGTTTGTGCTGGTTTGTGCCGTTAAAACAAACACTGTATCTATTTTTTTTCCTTAGATATAACCAAAATATTTTCAGGAGCTGTGACGCCACTCTCCACCCCAGTTTGTCTAAATCGTACAAAACCGGTGTCATTCGTTTGTGCTCGATTTGTGCTGATTTGTGCTGTTGAAATGAACGTCAAATATATTTCCCCTCCTTAGAAATAACAAAAAAAATTCTGGGCAGTGACGTCACTCTCCACCCCATGTCGTCCAAATCTATCCAAACCGATGCCGTTCGTTTGTGCTCGATTTGTGCTGGTTTGTGCCGTTAAAAGAAACAATAACCATGACCTCTTCTTAAATATAACGAAAACTTCACTCCCCGTTTAGCGCGGCCGCAGAGTTTAATAATAAAAAAAAAGTTAGTGTTCGTGCTGCCTTGAAATTTTAGGTTTAGTCAGCTCCAAGTTTTCACTAACTTCATATTTCAAGTTGATTAAGCTGAATGTCTGCGCAGGATTGCAGGTATTGCGCATAATTTTAATCATTACCGCGCAAATGTGGCAAGTGCTTTATTGTAACGTGAGACATGAGAACACAGTCATGTAATCGTAGAAAACTGGATGCGAGCTCTCAAATAGGCCTAACTTATACAAATGAACCGCCTGTCCTCTCACTCCGATATTGCTTGTGCGCAGACTGTGTGCAATCACGATCACTCCATGCTTTTAAAGTAGAAATTATTTCTCTTTGCTCCTGGATTAAACTTTGTCAAAAGTTATCAACCATTCAGAATAGATCCACGCCTGACCGATGAAAACCGTTCTGGAATTTTTATTTTATTTTATTTTTTTTTGGCTGTAAGTGAAATGCACCAGAAAGTCATCAAAATCAAAGATGGAACTTTAATTTCTTTACAATGTAAGTTTATGCTAGAAATGTTTTGGAATGGGATATTTGTCTGATTTGTATATATAAATATCCTAGTCTCCCTAACTGCATCACTACATTGTACAGACATTAAAGGTCAAACAAAGCCATCTGATGTTCCATTTATCTAAATAAATAGGCCTATCATGTATGACTCTTAAATCACTGCTTATAAAAATTCAGTGTTGTCATATTTCGAATACCTCAACTGAATTGAGGTCGTTTGTTTTAGAATTTTATTGCTGACTACTTGTCATTTTTTGTAAATTCAATTCAGTTTGAAATCAAATTTGAAATCAAGCTTCTTTGTGTTGTAAGCTTTTGCAACAAAGTTACCCTATTTTAAAGACACAAATACACAGAATGAGCAAATGTTTAAGATTGAGATTTTTGTAATGGTAATTGATCAATATTTTTATGTATGTAAATAAAAGCCTATATTAAAATCTGTTCATCACATAAAGCGAATGTGTCTTTTTAGAAGACTTGGATTAAACCAACTGAAAAAATGGATGGACAAAAAAAAAAGTAAAATATTAAAATATCTATATGGCAGTATACAGTATGTGGTAGTTTTGCCAATGGTATTGAAAATGATTAGTCATAATCAAAAATTACCCTACTTACTTTTTTAGTGCTCATTACTAGTCTTATGGTGAACTATTGAAATGTGCATGTCAATACACTGGGGAAAAATAATTGTCTGCCGTCGTAACCTTTAATCAAAAACTGAAAATTTGCTTCCGCTCGGGAATGGCGTTGTTGCTCTGATGACATCAATTTGACGGCTTGGGGAGAATCCTCTTATTAAGTCATGACGTAAGGACTGCTGTTTCCAGGTCCATGCCTCTACTTATTTCACTTGAGAATGCTATCTCAACAGCCATTTATGAGCACTGTATAATTAATATTACATATTTAAGTTAAGCATTTAAAAATTTGCTGTTCACACTACAGTCTCCGTGCTCACAGTGTCCCAGACACTAATATTTTAGCTGAATCACTGTCAGGCCATCTGGGATTTCAGTATGCAGATAAAGGTTAGGGTTATGATTTTTCAGTATTACTTGACATTGTGGGTGTATATTAGCACAGTTTGTTGTTTTTTGGGGCATCTGGCAGAGTGTTAGGACCCAGAAGCAGTGAAGCATGATGTCAGACGTAACAAGCAGATATCCTTAACCACTCCTATCCAACCGTGAATCTGCTAAGAGCAAGAGGTGGAGTGGAGATGAACCACAATAAAACCCCGCCCTTTATTCAATATTCCATTTCACTTGGAAATACATCACAACACTTATGTCAGTTGCAACTTCCGGTTCACGGGTCCTTTGATATTGATATTTTTCAAGGTATCATGACCACTAATTCACGTACTTTGTCAATAAGATAAAAGTGGGTTTTGTTCAAAGTAGCTATTATCCACATAGATCTATGATATGAATGAATATTTTTTGGTAAATCATTAAATATCGCCAGCTAAAAAGTAACTAGTAACTAGTACTCTGAGTAGTTTTTGAGAGGAGTACTTTGTACTTTTACTTAAGTACTGTTTTGACACCAGTACTTTTACTTGTAATTGAGTATTATTTCTTTTTTGAGTATTATTTATGTAACAGTACTTGTACTTAAGTACAAATTTTCAGTACTCTTTCCACCACTGGAAATACAAGGGCAGAAGTTTTAGGTAAATCGGTTGTTTCTTGCATAGATGTGAATAAAAATAAAACTTCAAACCCACAATATGACCACTGGAGCATTAAGATAAAGTGCTTTACCTGAAGTAAAAAAAAAACAAAAAAAACATGGGACTTCCTGAGAAGAAGTTTAAAGCTGAAGTGTGTAATGTTTGGATTTTTTTCCCAAACCAGCTTCATTAACTCAACCAATAGCATTATTTTGTTGGAAGGACTAGCTAACCAAACATTAATGAAGGAAGTGGGAAATTACAAATGTTGGCTTTAATACAGAAAAAAAAAACAAAAAAAAAAACAGATGGACTTAGCATAAGTTACACAAAACAGTGCAAGCACCAAAAAATCAACGCTGAATGTGAAATACTTGTAAAACTGTACTGTAAATATTGTATAGTTCCCATTGGAAATACTTTGTTGGCCGTATTCAGTAAAAGCTGTATTTAGATCCCAATGGGGAATATCACAATTCTGGCAAAAAATATGCTGGAATCTCATGTCACGTTGTGGCTCCCTTTAGTTGCCAGTGTAGAATCGGAAAGAGTCAGGTATTGATCAGAGAGAATCAGATTTCCCCTGACAACTGAAACAGCTGATTGATTTCTTTGCAGCGCTCTGCAACGCACCAGAGACGCCGATAGACTTGAGGTGGCCAATGCTCATACATACTGCTTCACAAGTGACTACTGCTGAGGGATGACAGATTGACCAAAACAGTGGTGGCAATCGAAGGACAACGCTTCAAGGGTGGTCAATCATGGTGATTAGTCTCCCGTGGTGGAAAGTGGAGCTGCTCTTTTTATTGAAGCCCTAAGAGTCCATCAGCTTGGCAAGACTAAAGACTGCGTCTGCGATACAAATGCATTAATACAGCTTGTGGTTGCGGAAGTCCTTGCCGACAATTAATGTCTGCCCTTTTGAAATGCAACACTGACATTTTTCTAGACAACACCATGAGAGCAGCCTGCTATTGTTTGTGAGGCTCACTTCTCTATGTCTTTCAGGCCAAAGACTCAATTTAATGGGTGACTAAATTCGATCTAACAAACAATGGGTGGATATTGCTCACTGGAATAGCAGTGTTGAAGGAAATACTTTATAACTCTAGCTAATATATAAATATAAATATTAGGGCTATTGATTAAATGTGTTAATCTTAATAATTAGTTATGAAAAAATAATGTGTTAATTTTAGTGCTGTCAAACGATTAATCGCAATTAATCGCATCCAAAATAAAAGTTTTTATTTTCATAATATATGTGTGTATAGTGTGTATATTTATTATGTATATATAAATACAAACACATATATATAACATAAACATAAACATATATATATATATATATATATATATATATGTATATGTATGTATGTGTATATATATATATATATATATATATATATATATATATATATATATATATATATATATATATATACACATATAACTAATTCATAACTAATTATTAAGATTAACACATTAAATCAACAGCCCTAATATTTATATTTATATATTAGCTAGAGTTATAAAGTATTTCCTTCAACACTGCTATTCCAGTTCTCTCTCACTGATTGGACTGTTTTCGAAGCTGCTGCAAATGATCTGGACGAGCTCACAGAGACTGTAACATCTTATATCAGTTTCTGTGAGGAAATGTGCATTCCTACCAAGACTCATCTAACTTACAAC
>CM077244.1:14485784-14603284 GCA_039654775.1 Spinibarbus caldwelli | reverse complement strand
ATTAATTTATGCAAAAGTGTCCATTTTGATTCATGCACAAATTTGCAGCTACATACAGATATACAATATTTTGAAAACATGATTATATGCCAAATATTTATTTAATTTAAAAAGCTGTTTTTGTACCTTGTCTTTTTGACATTTGACATGCTGTTAGATGAAGGCCAATTTGCTGTTTCTTAGGTAGCTTCTCAGAAATAAATTACAAATATTTTCACTGTCAGTTATTAATTACCATCTGTACAATCCTATGTTTAAACCAAAAAAAAAGCAAGCTTTATATTTAAAAATAGATGTATTATTAAACTTGGCTCCAGGTTTCACACCAACATTCATTGTTTAAAATTGGTTTTGAGGATAATTTATAAAAAGTAAATCCAAGCCAACAGGATTCTTCCCTCTTCCGATGCACTGTGCCGTGAGAATTAACATTTCCACCATATATTGTCTAATAATGAAGTAATGTGGTTACCATGGGCAACAAAATAGAAAAAATATTGTGGGGCAGCCAGTTTTGAACTCTTTCATATGCCATTAATGATGTTGTTGTTATTCTGAGGTGAGACGTACACATTGCTCCCAATAGTGAAATTGCACAGTTCACCCAGAAAATGAAACAGGGAAAAAAATAAATACTCACTCACGTATCACTGCATTTCTATATGCCTTTATTTATTTCCTGAAACATCTAAGAGAAGTTTATCAGAATGTAGAGATGTTCAATACAATGGAAGTGAATGGTGACCATGGGCTGTTAAAGGGGTCATCGGATGCCCATTTTCCACAAGTTGATATGATCATTGAATGCCCAAGTTGTTATGATTCTTTAGGATCTTAATGAAAAGTCTATAACATTCTTTGGTTAAAAATTCTCAATGGTAGTGTAAAAAACACCTTTTTTACCCTGTCAAAATCAGCTCTGTTTTTAGCAATCCATTCTAGTCCATGTTGCTTTAAATGCTACTGAGCTCTGCTGACCCCACCCCTCTCTTCCGTGGGGTGATGAGCAGACTAGCTAACTAGCACGTTATTAGGAAAGGCGATTTGCAAAGATTCAAAAAAAAAAAAAAAGAAAGAAAAAAAACTTATACTCACTTCTTCTGTAGATGAAGCTGGATCATGAATGATTTGCGCGAACATAGACACATTTAGGCAGATCGGGATTGGCGCATTCCCTTCAAAACGAAAGTAACGTTAATCCTCTGCGTCTTCAGCAGCTCAGATGTTGGGAATAAATGACAACTGCTATATTCATTATTACATCCAACAACAAAACGCCTCAATCATTTAATGAGAGACATCTTGTCTTGCCCTGCACCGGAGTCGACACAATGACAGCTCACTCAGCTCACTCAGGGCGGGTTTAAGGTAAGACGGCCTTGTCAATCAACCATCGTTGGAGCGGCCTGTGCAGAACTATGTCATTCTGACAGGAACCTCAGAACAGCCTGATTTGAGAAAAGGGATTTTAAAATAGAGATTTAAAAAAAAAGAAAAAAAAAAAACACTGGGTGGATTTTTATCATTATAGGATGGATGTGTACACACACTTCCAACACACATTTATGTTCAAACAACTTGTAAAGTGAATTTTGCATCCGATGACCCCTTTAAGATACAAAAGTTTAAAAAAAAAGCACAATGAAAGTAATGCACTATATTTCAAGTCTTATGCTGCCATATTATAGTTCTTTGTGAGAAACAGACATTTAAAGGGGTCATATGACGTTGCTAAAAAGAACATTATTTTGTGTATTTGGTGTAATGCAATGTGTTTATGCAGTTTAAGGTTCAAAAAACACATTATTTTCCACAAACTGTGCATTATTGTTGCTCCTCTATGCTCCGCCTTTCTGAAACGTGCCGATTTTTACAATGCTCTGATTGGCCAGCTATCCAGTGCATTGTGATTGGTCGAATACCTCAAGCGTGAGACAGAAATGTTACGCCCCTTACGCCCCATTCACACGGGGTGTCTGCATCAACGCCTCTCGTTTACTTTGAATGGAGTGATGTCAAGCGTTGCCGAACTGAATTGTGGGTCCGTCGCATCACTTCACTGGCATTGCTAGTGGCAGAAGCTGAAAACTTTTCAACTTTTCAAGCGCCAACGCAGGCGTCAGCCAATCAGATCGCCTTATGCAAACACCCTAGCGCAGACGCTTGCCAATCCTGTTCATGCAACACCAGAAAAGTAATGTGATTGGCTGTTGTCACTATGACGGTCGCGTCAGCACCAAGCTTCAGACACGCTCTCCGTCAAGCGGTGACGCCGACGCCCCGTGTGAATGGGGCGTTACCGTATTGTGATGCCGTGTCCTGGCGCGATGACATAAAAACAATAAAACCCATTATAAACGAGGCATTTGTTGCATCCAGTGGGGACTTAATTGCTGATTATAATGACTTATACTGTCTTTTTACGCGTTGTGTTGCATCGTGCCGCGTAAACATTACCATGTCTGCAGTTGTGATGGGAGAAACGACAAACAACAAGCACTACTCTACACTGCTCAAAACTCGCGTTTGAATCGTCAGTGGCAAATTCTTTAAATATGAAAACATACTTACAGGCTGTGAGTCAGAAGCGCCAGACTGTCCTTGCAAAGTTGGAATTGCCCCACTTTATAGAAACAGCCTTTGTGCAAGCCAGCATTGTAGGCTACTCTTCCAGGTTCAGGAAATAGTCCTCTGTAAAATGTGCTGCACACACTCTAATATTTGGGTTGAACTGTTCTGGAACAGTGTCGTAAATACATCTTAACCACTGATTTCTTGTTGTGTCCTCTTTTGGAAGCCCAAACAAAGTACTTTCGCTCTCACAATGAAACACACAGCGTCTCCAGGACATGGCGCCGGCGCCAACAACAATATTACAGCGAGAATAAAAGTTACGCCTTCTTTCATTGCGTATACATTTGGGCGGTGTTTTACAAAACTCCCCACACCGTGACATAGACGTGGGGGCGTGTTTGAATGAGCCATTTTAGGAGGGCGTGGTCGAGTCTTAACTTTTATAAAGAATATCTCTTTGGTTTTGAGACTTTAGTCTTTGCAACTTCAGAGGTCTTATCTATGCACAAACAGCTTGTAACAATCCAAAGAGAAAGGAAAACTTGAAATCGCATCATATGACCCCTTTAAGTTACTCAAAATTTCACTTTGAAAATCTTTCTTGAACACATTTATTTTCTTTGTACGGAAAATAGCAGCTCTAACATTCTGCTATAATATCTCCTTTTGTGCTTTGGGTTATAAAAAAAAAAACAAGGATTGGTAAATAACAACATCTTTAGACATTTATAAGCATGCCATTAGTATACATGTATATATTATGTTGATGTATTCTTTTTTTTACATTTTAATAAATGAATATTCAAAGTGTTGTTTAACTGTGTAGTAAGAAAGGCAAGGCAGTTGCACAGTTTGATTATACATGTTTTAACAGACACAGTGAACAGTAATACGGATTGTCACAGCAGGAGTTTGCTGTCTTTAATGCAAACCTCCTGCTCTCAGCAATGTCATGATCACACACTACTGTCAGACTCGCTGCAAGGCCACACACACACACGCACGCACGCACGCACACACGCACTCACACACACACACACACACACACACACACACACACACACACACACACACACACACACAGCAACATGAGAATGTCACTGCCTTACTGTATGCCTTCCTTCCCTGCCACCACACCACTGCTCTCCATGTCAGTGAGGAACTGAATGTGCTAAATGTTCCCATTTGGCTAATTGTTGGAGAATATTGTTGGCATTCGCAGTTGTTTAACTCTGCAGTTGTTTAACTTGAATTTCACTCTGATGTTTTCATCAGGGAGAATCAAACTGAACATGGTGTTCATGATTTTGAATTTTCAGCTTTTGCTCAGTTTATAAAGACAAGCTCAATGGATAATGAGCCCTTCAAAAACATTCATACAGGCTTCCGATTCATTTTATTCAGGTAATGACGCTTAATGAAAGTAGCTGGGAACAAATGCAACCTGCTTTTAATTACCCACAGATAAACAGGAATTAGTTTGCTAACAGCTTAATTGGGGTGGCAAATGCTTCCAAAAGGAGTTATCAGTCATTTCATCAGGGGGCTTTGTTGTGATTTATGACACAGCCGGTGAATTTGTCCTCGATAAGACTAGCAGTGTTGTTTCAATTATATATTCTGCACAAAGGCATGTTATCATCATTCCTTTGGCCATTTAAGTTTCTATCAATAAAAGAATAAGTGAAATTATTAATATTATTTTTCAGTCAAGTAGTATTTGGCCTTTTTGGCAACAGTTTGGAAACAAAAGTGTAGGTGCACTTTTGGGAACCTCTATAATAACTATGCCATGTAGCATATATATCAACTAGAAAATTATATGTAGATTTCAATTTGAAAAAGAAATGAAAGCATTAATTATTTTATATTTATCATTCAAAGCCATGGCAACAGAAATGCACTGAAATGCATGGGAAAAAATGCAATCACAGAGCACCGTATTATGGACTTTGCCATTGGTTCCTCTAGGTCTAATGTATCAAACCATTAAGCACCAAGAGCAACTACAATGAGCACAAATGCAGAATGTCAAATCATGTTACATTTGTAAAGGACGCTCTGCAAAACAAATAATTGCCAGAGAGGAAAAATGATGACAGTGAATATGTGGACTTTGCCTTATAAAGCTGAAAAGGCAAAATATGACAGATGCTCAAACCACCAAGTTTTGAGTGAAAGAATGAAATACATAATAGAACAAACTAATTAAAATGCTGCAACTGATTTCTAAGGACAAGGTGTAATATTTAAACAAGTAACGCATCCTTGAAAATTCCAGTGCGTTCAAAACAAGGGAAGAACACTGTGCTGAAAGACTCAAATAAATTGGGTAATTCTGTATATGTGAAAAATACCCAGCATGCATTGTTTCAAGAAATGCTAATTTTTAAACCTTCACTTTTTTCCTCATTATCAGAGACACCAGAAAGTGTCTTAGTTGACAACATAGAGACCTTTGAGGCACCTTTAATGAAGTGCATCTCAGCCAACCTCTGCAATTAAATGAATGTTAATTCAAGGGTGAATTTCTATGAATGTGACTTCAAAGCTTCATCAAATTTAGCTTTTATGAAATCATGAATAATATTCAAACTCCAGATGTCACATCCCATGCGTGGGGAAAAAAGATGTAATTTTTTATTCTGATTCAAAGTGAAAGATTAGCAGGTTAGGAATTATATAACCCATTCTGCAGGTGTCAAAGAGTCACTCCCAGCTCACACAATCAGTAAATTCTCTGAGTAGATGTTTGTCAGTAAACTCATGCCTCTGATTCTGCTAGACACTTTTGCCTTTAGTTATTAAGCCATTCATTTGACTAATTTATGTGATGCTGCCATCTGGCCTTGCCTCTACAGAGACAGTCAGTCAGTCATACTGACTTCATCTACAATACCCAAGAACACACCAAATATTAGTGGAAGGTTAGAAGTGAAACAGTGTATATCCAATAAAACAAAGTCAAATGAGCTGGTTGTACAAAGATTCAACATGTAATGCCTGTTTTGGCTTCATTCAGCAGTATCTTCATTACAAATCGTTAAGCTACAATAATTCAATCAAATTATTATAGAAAATAACAGTGCATTACAAAACATTAATCTAGCCTGCAATCTGGACTAAAATCGCTCAAGTCTACAGTGTGCACTAAAGTTGTGCTCATATTAGCTACATATTTCAGCGAAATTTTGTAATTGTAACAGTAATTGTGACCAAACTTTATGCTATCAGTTGTTTCATTAGCAACTGCTTCTGATTCTGTCACATGTAGCGAAAGAGGAATAAAACTAACTAAGACTATCTGAAATACGTTTATCTCAAATCTTACTTTAATTGTTATGATGGTAATATAATTTGAGTTAATATTTTAGAATTAATACTTTACTAATTTGTTTTCTAACAGTTTACTTTTTACTTATAACTAATAGATAGAATTAAATTAGTAATCACAGCTGTTCTGATATTCAGATGAACAGCATGACTACAAGTGAAATTTATACAACCATTCAATAAACAAGTTCAAATTAAGTAACTTACATTTTAGACACAGTTTCGACAGTTACCTTGTCTGTTTTTGTGTGCAATTGCCTGTAATCGATTGAGTAAATGATTCAATGACTGGCTGCATCTGAAATCACATACTCTCTGAGTTGGTACTTTTGAATAAGTAAATGCTTAGAGACTGTTAGAATGGTATGTATTATATGTACAGATAAATGAATAAATGATACATATGAATTAGATATGATATGTAAGAGAGAGGGCATACATACATACCAATGAAAGTGAAGCAGAAAGCAGTTAATAATGGTGTCAGTGTGGATTCTGGGGTCTAGTGCAATTGTTCTGCTATTCCATGGTATTATAATGGCTGAATTACAAAAATCATAGGAATAAAATGGTTTGTCACCCATTTGCTGCACTATTCAGATTCAGGGCACTTTCATTGACAAAACCGGCACTCCTTATCCTCCTTAATTGAAAAGGTCACCTAAACGCCAACACAACTCCATTTTCTGTGTTTACAGTGGATTTTAAGGAACAGTGAGGTTCAGTTTAATCACTCCACCTTTCAGTGCTTCATATCGATAAGACACAGCATTTACAACCACAAGGGAAAAATGTTACTGCTTGGCTGTGCAAGTTAAGACACAGACTAAACACTAAATCTCAAACGCTATTACTCTGAGCTACGATCATACATGCTCTCCACACATGAACCTGTATCCTATTTAGCCATCTAATATATAAAGACGGGTTGGCCTACGTGAGGAAAAAAAAAAAAGGTGTTAAGTGAAAAATGTGACCCCTGGGGTCAAACCCCTCTCCCTCTCTTTCTCTTTATCATCATGCCACACTGGACAACAGTGACAGTGATTCACACCAGCTATCTCACCCTCTCTACCAAACTCTGTAATGTCTACTCTTCTCTTATCAAACCCAGTTTTCTTTGAATTGTGACTCATTCATCACAATTAAACATCCTTTGCTTGTGGACACAATTAAACACACAGAGATACAGCCTTCACGAAGCTATATTGTGTTATTGCTATTGCAATACGCCTACAAAAAGAAAGAAAAGTCTTTTACAAAGCCTAATCAAACCAGCTGCAAAAGAAAACCAGACATTTTCAGAGCATTTACTTTCCATGTGTATATGTATATAAATATAATGTGCAATCCTAATTATTATTTGACAAAATTAAGATATTATTATTAAAATTTGTTGCAAAAATTTGACTGACTGGTTCAAGCAAGAATCAGGTTAAGAATGAGTAATAGTTTTTTAGGTATTAACTATTCTCTTCCTCAAGGGTTGGCCCCTTTCAACACATCAAGAAGCCAAAGTTAATCAGTGATGATTGATTGATCACTTGGATTGTTTGTGATGGTTAGAAAAACGGTGAAGTGGAAATTGACATTGTTGGTTTACGTGATCAATGTAAATTTTGGTCTTTTTTTGGTCAGTTTTGGTCTCTGAGGATCAGTAGCTTCAGTATAGCACCCATGTCTAACCCCTTAAAAGCATGCATCAACAAGATGGTAGGAACATGAGCATTACAGTCCAAATACTCTTCTGAATAGTAAACTAAAAATATCATCCAAGTATTTAGAATCAATCCAAAACCATACATAAGAAACATGTGAAAGAATTACTATTAAAAGTTTGCTATAGAGTTCTAGAGCTGATGCCAGTCAACAGAAAACAATTTAGGCGAAGCTAAAAGTGACAAGGAACATTATTTAATTGTTTTATGGATTCATTTGGCAGCTCTGCTTTGTAATATGGGGCTGTAATTTTATGCTACAGCCTAATTAGATCATTGACATCTTAATCACTTCCATTTGTTCCTCCTGCTTTGCCCAGAACCATTAACCTAGGTCTTCATTTAGAACAAACTGGGCTCGCACACAGTTTAAAGGTCGTAAATTTCATTGTAACACTTGTTTAATTTCATAAACCCCATTTTATTTGAGGTGCCTGATAAAAATTCTCACTTAGAGAAATGCAGATGAAGTCTGTTCTGAATTAAGGCAAACCGTTAATTTAGTCTAATAGCGTGTTGACAGTTGAAGTCATAGGTGCAATTATATTGAAATAAAATAATATTTAGCCATTTTGTATTCACAATGATTTTATCTGAAATCATTTAAAGTAATATAAGGTTCCGATTCATACTGTACTTAAGCTTTAAAAAGCATGACATGATAAAATAAAATAAAACATGGTTAATCTCAGGCATCAGCATGCATTTTCGCTTGGTCTCACAGAGATTAATATCTGAGAAATTGTTATACTTCCTTACTATGAAATGTTAACACAAATCAAAAATCATACTGTGAGTGGCAAACATTTACAAAATGTTTTTCATTTAGCAAATGGAAAAAAAAAACATGTATTAGATCACTACAGTTAGATAAAAGGTTAATTTAAAAGGGCAGATTAAAGATTGCAAAAATTGAAAATTGAAATTAATGAAATTATTTTCCCCAATATTCTGAATATGTAGCACATCAGTTAAAAAAAAATGCTCAGTCTATTCTCATTTCTCATACTCATAAGTAAAAAAAAAAAAATAATAATAATGCACATATAAAAGGACTGATGTAAAAAGATAACATTCAAAATGTTTGCTAGACAAAGCAAAGAGGAAAAAATATGAGGAACTGCTCACTGACGTACAGTAGCACAACCCTAAAGCAACTTCAGTCATGAAGAATGCTTAGAAGCTCAGCAACGTGACATTAATTATGAATGTAGATAGTCAGATTTCCCTTTTGTTATTTATTTTTTTATGTTTTTTTAGATCTTCTAAGATCAATTTAGCCTCACACTATTGGAAAATGTTTACAGCAAAGATCTACATGAAACGGGTATACTGCAACCTGATCAATCTTACTGAGGAACAAGGGCTTGGTATCTTTGATTTAACATTCAAGTAGTCACATAAAAGTCTCTCATTTCCTGACAAGGTGAGCAGATATAGGGCTGCTTTATCTAACACTGGCACTCCAGGAAATATATTCCTGCTTGATTTTAATGAAAAGACCCTTTGTTCGATGCATTGCTTGCATTTTCTCATTCATAGCATTTGTCACAGTATATCAGGTCACCTTTCCACCCTAGCAGGGTGCACTTGACCTTTCCAGTCAGTAATTACTATCTTCCTCTTCACTGCATTCAGCGAACATTGTATTGACCGGTGCTGACAAGGTGAAGTTCAAATGTGAAGGGTTTTGAGCTCTGCAATTGCAAGAATTAGGTTTTACACAATGTATCCTGCCTGAAAGATTGACATTAAGGCAATCATTTGGTTGCTTTACTTATGTCAGTCACGAAGGACGTTCTGTTTAATGCTTTCAACACTTTGTGACCCTTTAAAAGCAAGGATAAAAATCTCAGATTGAATCTTTGAAACCAGAGTGTATTTTTTTTTATCTGGTTATTTCAAGATAAACAGTCTGTTGAGTTTTTGTTACTTCAGAAATATAATACCTACTTTTGATGGGATAAGCCCCTATGAAATGCAGTATCCTACTGTTGACAAAAAGGATTGGGATGTCTGCCAAAAAAAGGGGAGATATATAAATATATAGCAAATCCAGCTGCAATAAAACCTTTTTCTTGTCGGACAGCTCATGGACAATGATGCCCCGGGATTCGTCTCACAATGGAGGGAGTCAGGGGACTAAACAAGATCACACACATTAAACCAAGCGAATCTGTGACAGGTCAATCCCCACGGTCCACACTTTCCCAGCGCTACATAACCTCTCATGGATGTCACAGCAACAGAATGAGAGGCACTCTGTGAGAGAAACAAATTGGTTCAATGAATCAGAGCAAAATAGAACTTTGGGAGATCCGTTTCAGGAATGAAACACAAACAGTATTCAAAACCATTATTTTTTTGGGACAATTTCAAATGTCTCATTTTTTTTTTTTTTTAAATTAAAGGTATTTTTTTCTGTACTACTTTAATCAGTTAGATTTTTTTTTCTTTCTTTTTTCCCCTCTAAAGTCATAAAGAAGAGCTCAAGGTGAGGAATATTTTACCTACGTGTTTCTTTCATTCCTCTGGTCTGAAGCATTTCTTTCCAAGAAATCCACTTGTTTGCTATTCTATTGAACATTCAGAACTTTTTACTTTGTGCCTGAAAAATATTGGTGAGAACAATTCAAACTGTTTGGCAAGAAATAGGCAAAAGTTACCATGATGAAGCATTCAAATTTTAAATAAGCTATTAATTTTAAAATATAGTAAGTAAGTAAATCCAAACAAACAAATAAACAAACTATCCATTGCTCATCATTTTATTGTCTTGGGCCTTACATATGCCTCCTACTCCACTTCATTGCTCATGGGCTCCTACACTGAGCATCTCACACATCCAGTAGATATTAAATATCTGTGCTTAAATAACTGATGAAGCCGCTTTCTAAGAGAGTTCAGTGGTATTTCATTTTCACAAGACATTTATTTTATTTAACTTTCTGGTCACACATTCTATGGAGCATTTTCACACTACCTTTCACCACAATGTGAGATAATTTTTACATGAAAACACATCATAGCCAGTTAGCAAACAAGCCTGGTCTACATTATGCATGACTGTATATGAATCCAGTTGTCCAAATATAGCAGTAAATGTGGAGAGAAAAGTTTGACTATTGGTTAAAATGCAGAGTTGCTACTAGTAATAGGGTCTCTTTGGCCTTATAAATATACAAAACTACTACAAAACTAGCAGCATACAAAAGTACTTTTGCAAACCACAGGAATGTACCAACTTGCTATTATTACTTTATCATGTTTAGGGATTTCGAACCATCAATAAGTCTGCATGTTTCCACTGGACTGTAAGGCATGAGAGCTTTGCAGGAAAATTATATTTAAAATAATGACATACTGACTCATTTCAGACCCACAAGAGGTTGAAAAACACTCTTTCTGTCCAAATGTCTGGAAATCAGATTTCACATTGTTGAAAAGTATTGCAACATCTGAGCGTTAATGCTGTCCAATATGCTCATTCTAAAACATTTTAATCACATTGTGTGGAATCAAATTTCCCTTGTTCTTTTGAGATAAAAGAGTTCATTGTACTATGAAAACATACTTTCCAAACTCAAAACTTGACTTGATGACACATGACCAACTACAATTACACAATCAATGAGTGTATTTAAATGCACAACAATATGCTGATAACAATCGCCAAACAACTAATTTAAAAAACCCACCAATGTAAGAAAAAAAAAACAAAAAAAAAAAAAACAATCACATTAATTTGTGATTTGAAATAATTTTTTCTTCTTCTTTTTATATGCAGCCTGAAAACGGTGCCAGAACACCGCTTAATGTGTTCAAACACAGAGCAAAAATTGGGTGAAATTGGAGGCAAAATTGAGTGCATTTATGACTTTTAACCGATAAAAAACACAGTAATTTAAGGCAGTGGGTCTCAAACCAGGAGCAAGAACCAGAAAGCATTTACATGACCTCTACATATTGTCAGGATATTAAGCATAATAAGCTGGCTGCAAATTCTGTAAAGGTTTCCCAAAGAAACCTTAATTTACTAATTTTTTTTCCCCTATGAGAACTATGAGATTATTCACTTTGAAGATTTATAGAGAGAGAGAGATTGAGAGAGAGAGAGAGAGAGAGAGAGAGAGAGAGAGAGAGAGAGAGAGAGAGAGAGAGAGAGAGAGAGAGAGAGAGAGAGACTACTAAACTTTTCGCAGAGTTGATTTTATGGTTTTATGGATGCTAAAGGTTCTTTATGGAACAAAATACTGTACCTGGACAAAGAAACTTTTATAAGTGTAAACAGTATTCACTGATCTTTTAGCAGAATAGTCTAATTTTGTCCAGCACGTTTAAGTGTTTTTTTTGTTGTTTTTTTTTTTTTTTTTTTTTGTGAAATGCACGTGCAAATAATCATTATTAAGATGGCAAGTGCAAAAAAAAATTGAAAAAGAAATAGTAAAAATAGCAATGAATGAATGTATGTATGATACAACCCCTTTAGGAGTCCTCAAAAGCATTTGGATTTTTGCCAACATCAACTAATGCAAATGTTCATGAAATGCAGATTACCTCCATTATTTGTACAAAGATGAATGTGTTTTCATATAGATTAATAACATCTCGGTTACGTATGTAACCCTCGTTCCCTGAAGGAGGGAACGGAGACGTCACGTCGGTAATGACCGACTATGGGATCCCATAATCGGTCATTACCGATGTGACGTCGAGAGTGACCGACTGAGAGGGAACACCATTTATACAGTTAAAAGCCTGTCAATGCATCTACTTATTTGAGGTCAAATGGCACTTGGAGCGTCTTGTTTTTTATTACATCACAGCATCTGTAAATCCCTTCTATTATTCTTTAATCAAAAACCTGTGAGGACTGAATTGCAAACTCATGTGAAAAAAGCTAAAACCTTTGGCTTGGAGTAACATCTGCACTATCACATTGCAGCCTTGAGAACTGCTGGGATGTTGATGTGAAAGGACTATTCCCCTGCCTACATCTGAAGTGGGCTGTGTTGACTTCTCTTTTTACTTACACAAATGGTCTCATCTGTAGTGAGCCAAATGTTCTACAGAGCAAGGCCACAGAGGGAAAAACGCCTCTCCTTCCCAGCAAGAGCGGATGGAGCGGCGAGTGCCGGGAGGCGATCTTCTGTTACCTGTTCATCTGCCAGCGCGGGCTGAATCACTCGGCCCGGACAGCTGGCCATCTATCGCTCTCTGATGCCATTTCCCATCCACTCCATATTCAATGGCAGTACACAAAATGAGAAGCCACATTCCCTTTGTCTGTTTCTCTCTCTCATTCACTTCAGGATTTACTAAACCCTGAGCAGCAGGTTGTGACTCAAAATATTCAGTTCAGATCAGGTCCAAACCGGTCCGCTCCACACTGTGCAAAATCCTCATCCCCATTCAAACAGTCATTTGTATCAAAAATACCCATTTACTGTTTGATGACTTCACTTCCCTGACAAGGTGCATGAGCAAATCAATGCTTATTACAAGAACTGCCAGAGGAGGGAGAAAATGAGCTTAAATGTGTGATTGCTGGGTCTTTGCTGATTGTTTCCTCTCATCATTGTGGCCATCCTCACCATATTACACCATGCTTACATTTATCTCCTCTGGGAGGAGGCTATCTGTTTGGACTTTCTGCTCAAATGAGAATGCAAATTGGACTAAATGATATTTCAATAAAAGAAATATGCAGCTCATACCATGTAAATTAGAGTACAGGCTTTGGCATCAGAGTGAAATAATGAAATGAGTTAATGTCATTACTGTTTCAGTCATTTTTTCATTCACTGTGGAATTTCTATCATCCCATAGGTTCTATTTAAATGAGTTTTATTTACTTTGTCACTATGAAAGGTTGTAACAGATGCACTTATTTAATTATATAATTACACATACAGTTCAAAAGTTTGAGATCAGAAGGAGTTTTTCATGGTTTTGAAGGAAGTCTCCCATGCTAACAAAAACTGCATTTATTCGATTAAAAACCATGTAATTGTGAAATTGTCAGGTGTCTGGACTGTCTGTGTCGTGTTTTGCCCCTGTTCCTGTTCCTGTTTTTCCATATTTGGTCATGTTCCTGTCCTTGTTTAGTTTGATTATAGTTGATTCCCCACACCTGTCTGTCCCTCGTAATCCTGAGTTTAAAAGCCCTGTCTGTTCATGTTCATGTTTGTCGGGTCTACTTGTGTACTACATGTGTTTGCTCAGCACCAGTTGTGATTATTCCCAGCGTTTCCTTGATTAAAGACTTTTAAATATTTCCTCGGGCCTCCAGCGTGTTCCGTGAACAGCGTAATGTGACAGAAGACCCGAACGGCAACAGTTACCTCTGCGTCTACCCTCCGTTTTTGTTTTCCGTGTTTTCCCAGTGTTTTTTGTTTCCGTTGTGTTCACGGATATAAGCACTGTTGATGGAGAGACATCGCCCGCTGCGACCGATAAGCCATCACCACACGGAGCAAAAGAGCAACGGATCGCCGCGGAGCCGGAGCTGCTAGTGACGTCATTCAAGGTGCGAGAGCTGGCAACAGACCCCGCCCCGAGGGAGAATGCCGTGGACAGTGAGAGCGTGGAGAGGAGCTCTGCCCCTTGCACCGTGGCTGAGGCTGAGCTGATAATCCATCTGGGGTTACTGGACTTAGAAGGGGACCTGATAGACTGGGAAACTGATCTGGAGATCGGTCTGCCCCTTCTCCTCTCTCCGTCGTCCCCACTGGTCCCGTCCAGCCCTCCTTCATCTCTGGTCCCAATGTCCAGCCCAGAAGGGGCTCCCGAACCTCCAGTGCCCGCTCCTCGAGAGCGCCCTCCAGAGCCCGATATTCCAAAGCGTCATCCTGTTCCCTTGTTCAGCCCAGAGGAGGCTCACAAATGCCCGCCCTCCCACCCGCTCCTGCCTCGTCTTCCTTTGTCATCTGGCAGCCCCTCCGCTCGCCCTCAGCCCCCTATCAGTACGGTGCGAGCCCCGCGGGACTGCCATCCTCCAGCGTCATTGGGGTTGGAGTACCCCTTGACTCCGCCTCCAAGGCCCGGACTCCGCCTCGGCCCGTGGATCTGTCGGCTCCACCATGGCTCCTAGCTCCCTCCTCTCCGCCGTGGCCCATCGGTCCACTTGCTCCGCCGGGCTCCCTCGTCCCTTCGGCTCCGCCTTGGTCTGGCGTCGACCATCCTGCGCCTCGGGACTCCACTCCTCCGGCTGCGCCTCGTCCCTCCGGCTTCGTCAGGCTCCTCCATCCCCTCGGCTCCTCATCAGTCCTTTGTCGCTCCGGCTCCACCGTGGCCCTCTGGATCCCCGCCTCCACCTCGGTCGCTGGCGCCATCTGTTCCACCTTGGCCCTCCGGATCCTCCCCGTCGCCCTTGCTCTTTGACTCTCCTTGCTCTCTCTTCTTCCTCCTCCATGGCTTCTCCCTCCGTTGGCTCCACCGTGGGCTGTCATCATGGCTACTCCTGCTCCGGGCCCCTTCTGTCTCTTCCCTGGCTCCTCCCTCCTTCATCACCTCCCTCGTCTCTGTCAGCCAGCCCCCTCCCAGGTGTCCGTCCTCCTCCGGAGAATCCTTCCTAGTTACCACCCGCCCCTTCCCATGTTGTTTCTACAGTGGGGCAATATGTCAGGTGTCTGGACTGTCTGTCGTGTTTTGCCCTTGTTCCTGTTTTTCCTTATTTGGTCATGTTCCTGTCCTTGTTTAGTTTGATTATAGTTGATTCCCACACCTGTCTGTCCCTCGTTATCCTGAGTTTAAAAGCCCTGTCTGTTCAGTTCATGTTTGTCGGGTCTACTTGTGTACTACGTGTGTTTTCTCAACTCCAGTTGTGATTATTCCCAATGTTTCCTTGATTAAAGACTGTTAAACGTTTCCTCGTCCATCCAGCGTGTTCCATGAACAGCGTAACGTGACAGAAATATTATTACAATTTAAAGTAATGTTTTATTTTTAATATATTTTAAAATGTAATTTATTCATGTGATGGCAAAGCTGAATTTTTACCAGCCATTACTCTAGTCTTCAGTGTCACATGGTCCTTCAGAAATCATACAGCAATGTGTTAATTTAGTTCTTAAGAAACATCTCATTATTATTATTATTTATTTATTTTAATGTTCTTTGGATTCTTTTATGAATGCTTTATTAGATGAGCAAAATGACATAATATATTTAGTCTTGTTTCCAGGGGAAAAATTTAATTAAGTGCATTTTTCTTAAAACAAGTAAAATTATCTGCCAGTGGGGTAAGTAAAATATTCTTAAAACAAGAGAATTTTACTTACCTCACTGACAGATGATTTTACTTGTTTTAAGCAAAATGCACTTCATTTAGATTCTTTTCCCCAGGAAACAAGACTAAATATCTTATGTCATTTTACTTATCTAGTTAATGCATTGATTTAAGAATTTTTAGATAGGCCTATTTTGACTAGAAACAAGACAAAAATACTAAGTAAGATAAGTCTATTTTTGCAGTGTAACAACTTAATTTAAGAAAGTTTTTTTTTTTTAAATCAATTTAGTGCATCCTTATAAAAATGTGTTCAACGTAGCAACTGAATTAAAACATTAATTTCTGTATGAGAAATCATATGCATTATATTGCAAGTTTAAATTCTGTGAAAGAACATTTCAGAGGATGTTAAAAACTATAGGGAAAAAATGACCTTGACTGCACAAACAGAGCAATGGCCAACTCTTATTTTTATTCTGTTAGGAATGCTTTTGATTTTCTTGCCACTGTGCAAGTAATCAAGTAAATAAGACCATTTTTACATATAGGCTAATATATAGTTTACAGAAATATTACAAGCACTGTCACAAAAAAAATAATAAAAAAAAAAAAACATACAAAACATCTCGGGTTACTTGACTGTAACCCTGTTCCCTGAAAAAGCGGGAACGAGATGCTGCGCTCAAAGTGCTACTGGGAACGTTCTTTGTTCGACCGGTTGTTGAAGCACGTGTGTCAAACACGCCAAACTTTGGCTTAAATAACCTCAGTTAGGTGACGTCACTCGATTACGAACACCTGGAGGTTATAAATAGATGTGACGCGGAAACATCCTCAGGTCAAATTTTTGTCTGAAAGGACGTCCAGTCACGCTTACAGTGCGGCATTGGGGCTCAGCATCTCGTTCCCGCTTTTTCAGGGATCAGGGTTACAGTCAAGTAACCCGAGACGTTCCCTTATCAAAAGCTACTCTCGATGCTGCAATCAAAGCACTATTGGGAACGAGAATACCAACGCCGCCACACTGGAAGTGTCTGGACCCCCAACGTTGTGTAATGTGCGCACAAACATTGAAGAGGTCTCAGACATGACTCTGGGATGTCGACTCAAGGACATGCGAGCCCGGAGTAGCATGAACATCCAAACTATAGAATCTAACAAATGTGTGCGGAGAGGACCAACCTGCCGCATCACAAACTTGCTGCAAGGGGACACCTCTTGCCAAAGCCACTGAAGATGCAATCCCCCTGGTTGAATGGGCCCTTACACCTAGAGGCGAAGCTTGACCACGCGCCTCATAGGCTAGGGCAATAGCATCCCTCACCCAATGTGACATAGTCTGTCGAGTGGCAGCCACCCCCCCGGTTGCCGTCGAGGAGAGATATTAGATCTGAGAACCATATTCTGGTCGGCCAATGGGGCGCTATCAGTAATAGGCGAGATCCCTGTTGACGGACCTTGGCCAGGACTCCTGGAAGTCGGAGGAAATGCATAAAAACGCAGTCTGGGCCACACATGGGCCATCGCGTCCAGACCCAGAAGAGCTGGATAAGTCAGAGATAAGTAGAGGAGACATTGTGCTGTTTCCTGTGAAGCAAAGAGGTCCACCTCTGCTTCATAAAATCTTTCCTAGATTTGACTGACTACTTCGGGGTGGAGTTTCCATTCCCGGTGTATCACAGCTTGTCTGGACAGCAAGTCTGCTCCCACATTCATACCCAGGAATGTAAATCGCCCTGAGGATCAGGAACTTGTTCTGTGCCCAAAGCAGAATTTGCTGCGCTAGCTCGTTCAAGCGGCGCGACCGCAGTCCGTCCTGACAATTTATGTAAGAGACTACCGCCGTGTTGTCCACCCGCACTAGGACATGGTAACCTCTTAACCGCTGGAGGAAGTTTTTCAGGGCCAGAAATACAGCCTTCATTTCAAGGCAATTGATGTGCCATTCGAGAAGATGACTCCAGATCCCTTGGGCTGGACGGCCATCTAAGACCACTCCCCAACCTGTGAGGGATGCGTCTGTCGTTAGCATCTTGCGATGACAACACGGACCTAGAGTGGGACCCAAAGTCAGAAACCGGGGTCTGAACCACATAGATAGGGTACGAAGCCCCCGGCGCGTAACCCTTATTTGCCTTTGGGGATTGGCCCTTGGATGAAATCCCCTGGCTCTGAGCCACAACTGAAACGATCTCATGTGCAGGAGGCCCAAAGGTATCACCATGGATGCAGCTGCCATGAGACCTAGCACTCTCTGAAAGTGATGAACCATGACTTTCTGGCCTAGCTTTATGTTCTTTAGGGTGTTTAGAATGGATTCGACGCATGCAGGAGACAGCTGTGCCCACATCGCAATCGAATCCCATACGACCCCCAAATATGTTGTCCTCTGAGCAGCAGAGAGAACGCTTTTCTTGGGGTTGAGTCTCAACCCCAGAGATTCAAGATGAGCTAGGACGACATCCCGATGTCGAAGCGCTAGCTCCTGAGACTGAGCCAGAATCAGCCAGTCGTCTATGTAGTTCAAAATGCGGATGCCCTGGAGTCGTAGAGGAGCCAGAGCTGCATCCATGCATTTCATGTATGTGCGGGGTGACAAGGCTAGGCCGAATGGAAGAACCCGATACTGGTAAGCTTCGCCCCCGAAAGCGAACCTCAGGAACTTCCTGTGTTGTGGCAATATTTCTATATGAAAATAAGCGTCCTTTAGATCGATTGTCACAAACCAATCCTCCGATTGGATGTGAGAAACAATCATCTTGATTGTTAGCATTTTGAAATTGTATGTTCTGAGGTAGCGGTTTAACCCGCGAAGATCTAAAATCAGACGCAACCCCCCATCTTTCTTGGGAACAAGAAAATACCGGCTATAATAGCCCGACTGTCTGACTGGCAGGGGAACACGTTCTATGGCCCCTTTGTCCAGCAGAGTTTGCAATTCCTGTGTCAACAAATACGTTCATTCCGGTTTCACGGAAGTGGAGACCACGCCGTTGAAACGCGGAGGACGATACGCAAACTGAATCCTGTAGCCTCTCTCTATGGTCTTTTGAACCCAAGGGGAGATATTTGGCAGTAGCTTCCACACTGCCAGCTTCTCTGAAAGGGGCACTAATTTTGACACTTCGTTTTGTTGGGGGGATGTTAGATGTTTGGCGTCCTGAAACGTGGCAGGAGGCGACCGAACACTTAACATTACACTGGAAACGGCTGCTTCCCGAAACACCAGTGGTGGCGGAGATTGCACAACGGCCTCCTGAGGGTGCCAGGAAGGAGTCTTTATTCTCTGTTGGAACTTTTCGCACCCCCGCGGTCCTGAGTGCACAAGCCTCAGGACAGGACTTTTTCTTGGAGGAGATGATGCTCCTCAGGTCTGGTCTCTTTGAGGCGGACTGTGAAGCGTGGCGAGCCGCACCCCAGTCTCTACGAGGGGGTGCTCGGCTCACCACACTCTCTTTTTGTGCTTCATGCCTCAAAGGAACCGGACCTGGTCGGGACCGGGTGGCCGACGGTCCCAACTCTTGAGCACGGCGGGGAAGAAACCTCACAAACGCCTCCTCATAGCATTTTGCCTCCCGAAACCTAGTGGCAACGGTGTTAACGGCGTCGCCAAATAGGCCGGAAGGCGAGATAGGGGCATCAAGGAGGAAAGCGCGGTCTTTGTCCTTGGTGCCCGTGAGGTTGAGCCACAGATGTCTCTCCGTGGAAACCATGGCAGCCATAGAACGGCCGATGGCACGGGCCGTCTGCTTGGTCGCACGGAGAGACAAATCTGTGGCCCGGCGAAGTTCTAAAAACGCCTCTTCGTCAATTGACCCGCCTGTGCTCAAATCTTTCAGCAGGTCAGCCTGGTATGCTTGCAAAACCACCATAGTGTGCAAAGCAGCACCAGCCTGACCCGCTGCTTGAAAGGCTTTCCCCACCAGTGAAGATGTTACTCTGCATGGCTTGGTGGGGAGAGTTGCTTTCTTTAATGATGATGAGCTCCCAGGAGAGAGATAGCCCGTGAGCGTCTCTTCAATCTGGGGCATCATCATATAGCCCCGTGCCTTTGCATCAATGATAGTTGAGTAGATCGACGTCGATGGCACAAAAACACGGGACGAATACGGTTTGTTCCATGAACGAGTTACCTCATCATGGAGGTCACCGAAGAAGGGGAGAGACCGTCGCTGAGGCCCCTCCCCCCGGCCACCGGACAGATATCTGTCGTCTGACTTTGAGCGTTTGGAGGTCTCTTGCTCCTGCTGCCAGTCTAGATGTAATCGATCGACTGCCCAAGTAACCACCTCGAGTAACTCCTCATAAGCCTTTTCATCACGATAGGAGCACTCTGATGTGGCACTTTCCACCTCCCTAGAAGCAAGAGATGAAGTCTCCTCGGCCCGTTCAGAAGAACCGCCGAAGCGCGCTTGAGAAACGGACGTGAGTGCTTCATGATCCGGCGAGAGCGCGAGAGAAAGGGGCGGGTCCGAGCTTCTAAAGAAGGCGAGCCGCGAGCGAAGCACTTTGATGGAGAGGAGATCGCAGTGCTCGCACTCGCCCTTGAGCCCGAGGATCGCATGTTCTTCCCCCAAACACTCAAAGCAGAAAGCATGGAGATCTTCGTCAGAGAGCTGCCTCTGACAGGAAGCTACTCGCTTCCTGCTTTGCCTTTTTTTAAATATTAGTTTCACTTTTAAGCGTGCTCTTTCTCTAAGACACACACACACAACAATGTGGTCCTTGAAGACAAAAAGACCTGAGGATGTTTCCGCGTCACATCTATTTATAAGCTCCAGGTGTTCGTAATCGAGTGACGTCACCTAACCGAGGTTATTTAAGCCAAAGTCTGGCGTGTTTGACACACGTGCTTCAACAACCGGTCGAACAAAGAACGTTCCCAATAGTGCTTTGAGTGCAGCATCGAGAGTAGCTTTTGATAAGGGAACCTATTAAACACATGAATAACCCAGGAAATCTGCAGTTTTGTTCTGACACTTGACATCTCTGTTATGACTCTGGCACCTACTGTGCCACGCTCTGCCAACAACCTGGGCAAAGAATCAAACCTAGAGGCCTATTAGCTGGACCCAGTGTCACAGTGCCTGACCTATGGAGCTTCAGCAGAGATTGACAGACCTGTGATTGACTTGAAGGTTTGTCACATTTCATGAGCTAAAGATGGCCCGTATAAGGGCATGTCATATATCAGTCAATCTACATAATCTTTATTTTTTATCTTCTTTCCCGTTTACACTGACATGCAAGAGCTTGTAATGCAACATGTCATATCTCAAATGTCACAAGCTAAATGAGTTCTGGTACAAATCGTCACATTGGATGTTTATGAATCACTTAAAAACTATATTGTGTGATTTTCTACATTCTATGCTAAAGATTGTGGATTGACAATGCTCAGTAAGCAGCACTCAGTCAATCCGCAATGTGTTTGACATATACCTACATGTAACATTAAAAGGTATTTTTGAGCCATGCAAGAATTAGCCAACCTTTGAAAATGTCAACCTATTTAAACATGGACTAAACACAGTCTATGGTGGCGAGGTATTTCCTGTCATTTATTCTTTTATCAGTTTTAGGGTAAAAGCAGTTGAAAGACGGAGGTATGTGTGTCCTTCGAAGGGCCATCAAATGTGGCCCAAAAAACGTGGGCAATGCAACACAGTAGAATATGATGGGCATACCAGAGGAGGTGATGCCAATCAAATGAGACATGAATATAAATAGGGCAGAGCATTAGCTCTAGCAGTGACAGCTTATGCTGATTAGATTTTTTTCCCTGCACTGACAGGCCATTACAAATTCATCTTCTTTTTTCATTCTAGACGCGCCACATGACCTATGAATGCCAGACTGCTAATGTAAGGAATACTGTCTCCACAACACAGACATAATTGAATATCTTAGCATGACATATTGGTTTTGGACACATCTGTGCCTGTTCATATGCATTAGCTTCTTGCAAGATCTGTGAGGGACGATACAAATTAATTGCGCTAATCCGATGAAAGTGAGTGTGTGGGAAAATACAAGCGGACTCTTTTACTAATAGTCATGTATATAGTCTGGACAACACTTTTATTTATGTGTTGCAGTATGATCTATAATTGATTTAGGATAAGGCCACAGTAATCCATATTCATGCAAAACTCAAATTCATGCAAAACCTTTGCAGCTTTGACATTAAAGTCCACGCAAAATGAAGATTATGGCATCAATTGCTCACCCTCATGACATTCCAAAAATTTTACCAGTACCATATTGGTTATCATTCAATGTAAGAGATTTTTTTTTTTTTTTTTTTTTTTGGTTCTCGGTACAGATGATGCTCATTTCAACCTATTTTAACTTGCACATTACATTTGTTGTCAACCAATGTTCACTTAAATTTCATCTTTAATAAAACAAATAACTTTTTCTTAACTCTGTTAAATGTAACCTTTACCCAATCTCAAAATGAATATCCATTTTCATTTAAAATACAAACTAAAAATGCAATATAAATAAAAATACAAATGTAACAATTCAAAGCAGGCAGTGGTGACCTGTGAATGATTAATTTCTGTTCACTTAAGTAGTTATCATGCACACAAGTGTGCATCAATACACTCTGACTTCTTAATTAGTGAAAAGGGAACTTAATGAGAGAAATTTAGAGAAAGGCAAAGAGAGACAGATAAAAAGAGCAAGAAGGAAAGAGACCGAAATCCCATCCCCAACCTTCCAAATTCAATCACTGTGGGTAGAGAGTTCATTAATGGAGTTAACCGGCTAATTAGCAAATGATGAATAGAGTCAGCACTCCCCTGAGACACCCAGCTGGTGAGGCTCCGAGGGGCCCGCCAAGTCAGGGGAAAAAGAGTGTTTAGCGTAGAAATAAATTCTTAGTGACAGCTCAGTCAGTGAGAGCATGGGCTCTGCTGCCACCTGCTAGAGAATCAGTATGATATATGGGTTCAAATCAAGATTTAGAACACTAGTGTCACATTAATGTGCTTATTAATGGCATTATGCAATAACTTTTGGATTGCAGGGGCGTCATGCGCCTATTTTTGGCACCATTGACAGTCATGGCTGTTAAGACACACAAGAATTGAAGTAAGATGTGATACAGGGTTCTATATATATTTAATATTTAATATATAATTAAAATGATTAAAGTAAATGAATTTAATTTAAATGAATTACAGTATATTAATTTTATTGATATTATTGTAAAGTTCAGTTATAAACCCCAGTAACTGAACTTTAAACCCTAAGTCTGATGCTGAGGGAGGCATGAGAACATATATTGACATAGACATAAACATAAGCATAGCAAGATTCAGGTTTCTTAATGGCATCTGCATGCCCAAAAACTCTCTTTTACAAATTCTTCTTCAGTGATACTACTGTAATGTGTTTACACACCTAGTAAATAAGTCATTGTTTTAAGTTGCTCCATGTCAGTACATATCAGGCTACACATGTGGCTGAAGAGAGGACAGCAGCACAGAAGCGAAAGGTTACATCTTGTAAAAAAAACAGAGAGATTCACGTTTTTTTTTTTCATTCACTCGTTTAACTTCTTGACAAACTGTTTTCCCCTTTTCCCTCGCCTTCCATGCCAAAGGAACATTTTTCAATGTGATGTGCAAAGTCAGACAGAATCAAGGAGCATTGCTTATTGGAAGACGTTAAATAAATCAATTTCACTAAATAAATAAAGGCTCACATCAATCAGAATAACACATTTTTTAGCAACATGGAAGTTAATGTAAATTTGATCTCACAGTGCTTCACTACTGTAGATTAGTGCTGAGAAAAACAAACAAAAAGATTCATAAAAACAGAAAATGTGTGATTCAAAAAAAAAAAAGACTCAAATTTATTTACATCCTTATTTAGAGCTCTGAATTCAGCAAAAAGTACACCGCTCAATGTCACTTGCCAGATTTTTGAGAAGTCACAGACTTGAAATCCTGAACTCCTCTAGGGGAATGCTTTTATATTCAAGCTGCCTCACAGATCAAGAGATTCATGGTACATCTACACTCCAACAGCAGCTCAAAAACATTTCATTAAGCGTAGATTCCCGTTTTCTCTGGTGAATGGTATTATGTTCCTGTGCACTGCCTCCTTTACAGAACAACTTACAATTACAGTCATTTAACAATGTTAAACTGCAGCAGGGATTCCTAGGAAATGTCATACATGATGTTTGATGAACACTTCACTTGTGTTATGGCGTGTACACTTTTTTTTTTTTTCCAACCAATGAAATAAGTCATAACATTTTAGGGCTGCAAACTTCTAAAAATGCTCTAAAGTGAGAGTGTGGGCCAAAGACTGAAGTAAGCTGGGTGAAATCTAATTAAACATGCAAGGCTGCATACATTACGGAGTATGAAATAAAAGATGCACAAAGCAGTTAATAATAAATGAGCTTCATGGTGGAGAGAATGACGTGCCCCTCCAGGGTCTCGCCTCAGACTTGTGTAATTCTCTCAAACGCAATGGTGGTTTAAGTGGCACCACTCAAAATACTCCTTGGGGGCTCAATTGTTTGCACAACCTGAGGCTGACCTGGACACTAGCATTATTTATTTGAAGCCCTCCGAACAGCGCTGGCTGTTTGGAATCAGGTGGTTTTGTGAGATAAGTTTCTGCTGTACAATTAGTGTCTCTACAGGTGGAGCGCAACATGACAAGTGAACCCGGAGCTTTTAACAGCGTGATGCCAATAGACAACGTCTTGGACAGCATGCTACCATGTAATCATCACATATGATACTGCTGCTGACCTTTCTCAGCCTCTAAAGCTCTTACAACAAGTAGCCAATTACATTATATGTGGTGTGTGACATTCAAAAGGTCAATATAAAGAATGTGAACCTAGAAGCGGCGTTGGAGGGTTACACAATTCAAAACAGCTGACAAAACAACTTTGTACAGTGTACTGATGTGGATCCATTTGTCATGGTTATTACACTTTTTTGTAGTGTACTTGTGGGGAGTCATGGGAAGCAGCACAGAGCAGCACAGAGGTGATGTCTAACTAGAAATATTCTGCTTGAGAAAGACACTCCAGCACCAGTTTTAGTTGTATGATATTGTTGGTATTGTAGGTATTCATATGTAAAGTGTTTGCAAAGATACTGGAATGTACAAGAACAGATAGCATCTAAAATATGAGCACAACTTAGGAAATAACCAAATGTTTGAGAATCCTTTTAGGTTCACATAATATTTAATTCATAGATTTAATAGTTTGATTTTATTGCATTTATTCAATGAAATCAATCCAATATGTTAAATACATATACTACACTGCCATTCAAAATTTGTAGTCAGTAATTTAAAAAAAATAAATAAATAAATTAAAAAAAAAAAAATAACAAATACTTTTATTCAGAAAGGATGCGTTAAATTGGTAAAAAGTGATGGTAAAGACATTTATAATGTTATAATATTTCTATTTAAAATAAATCCTGTTCTTTTGAACTTTCTATTTTTCAAAGAATCATGAAAAAAGTTACAGTTTCCACAAAAAATATTAAGTAGCACAACTGTTTTAACATTGATAGTAATACAAAATATTTATTGAGAAACAAATCAGCATATTAGAATAATTTCTGAAGGATCATGTGACACTGAAGTCTGAAATAATGGCTGCTGAAAATTCAGCTTTGCTATCATTGGAATAAATTACATTTTATATTATAACATATTATAATAAAATATATTAAAATAGAAACATATATTTTTATCTGTAATATTTCACAATATTGCAGTTTTAATGCATATTTGTCTTGGTGACCATAAGAGACTTCTGTCAAAAATGTGGAAAAAAAAAAATAATAATAATAAAAAAATCCCAAACTTTTGAACAGTGGCATACAGAATAGAAACCGCTATACAAATATTATTATAAAGTACAGTATTCCTGAAGAGTTTTAGACTTATAATTTAGCTGCTCATCAGTTAATGCCTTGTTTTAGATGCTGTCAATATGTCCATTTCATTTAACATCCAAACAAGCAAAAATGTACATTATGAATACCAATGAAATCAAGTTGCTAGTTCAGAGTCAGAAAATGACTAATGCTTATGAGCTGTAGAATCACGCTACATATTGAGTGCAAGCCACTCTTTATCGACAACCAGAATGGTGTTTACATCCAGAGAGAAAATCTACATACTGTTTGTTTTTACTTCTGTACTCCTGTATGATAAAGAAACACAGTTTAAAGCCTTAACGTCACATACACTTTGCCAGGTTATCAAGCACAATCTGCACATACACACTGTAAAAAGGAAAGTCTTTTGGCCATCAATCTAAAATTTAATCGGTTTGGTCCTTGATAACCAATGCTAGCACTCACCACCTATCCTGATGTATTAAAACAGCTTATTTCCAGTAACTGTGACAGGTTTATATCCTCTCCTGCCTCTCCTTGTGGATCCTCCCAGCACTTGCTGGTACAGAGAGTTCTGAAAGTTAGACTCATGGTATGAATGTCATGAATTTTCACTGTGCCACTGGCCAGATTGTTAAGAGTAATTGCATTCCACTGGAAGCTCCTGACGCTCATTTGCTGCCTGTGGCAGATCTGGAGCCCAGATTGCAGCCCATCCCTGGCATATACCAGCCTCCCTTCTCTTCTAATGCACAATAAAAACGAAGGAATGCTCAGTATTTCTACACCGATGGCTGTAATATCCATCTACTGAGTAATGGTGTTCTCAGTATACACCACAGTATATTACAATGCTTATGTTCTGGAAATGTTATGAATATTTGTTTTTTTTTTTTTTCTGCCTTTATAACAGAAATAATGTGCTTAATGTACTAACATGATCAGATTTCAAAAGATTATGTCAAGGTTTACTTTACCAAGTATGCACGCTGTACTCTCAGTCAGCGGAAAGGAATAAACAAAGCAAAATGCAACAAATAAGACATCCTGTGTAAGCATGTTGATATATATATATATATATATATATATATATATCATCTCTGTGTTAAGCCATAAATCTGTTATACTTGTTTTCTTGCAGTTATATTTATATCATTATTCTGTACCGACATTTTTATCAAGGTTGCCCAAATGTGCGTCAGACCTTTATGCAATAGATACAACACAATGCCAAGGATTCTGCCGAGAGAAGCATAGGCACTGATTTCGGAAGCAATGAACCTGTTTATTTGGCCTGTCAAACTCCTAACACACATGGCTCAGGGCTCATTTCTTTATTACGGCAATCACACTCTTTAGTATTCCAGCAGTCACTGAAATTTCCCAGCGCAGCTGAGGCTCCGATCTCTTTATTTCCTCCTTTTCTCCAGAGAGCGTCACAGGACTTGTACTCTCTCCTCTGTCCAGACACGCTCACGAGTGTCTCTCCGTCTCCCCTGCTCTGCCAACAGATGTTCATTTATACAGATGACCCTTTCTTTCTGCTGTTTAATTACTCTTTGTCCTCTTGTTAATGAACCAGCCCGTGTGCTCGTGCTGCAGAGGCGTCCCGCAAGACAACCTGGGCACTTCTGCCAGGGTGTATTTTCGCTATCGGAATTTGAGAATCACAATATTCACTGATGCATGCAAGAATAAATATGAATCATAAGAGTTTCATAATGGAAGCTATAAGCACCAGGCCCTCTACAGACAGGTTATGAAAGCTTTTGTTGGGACTGGGCTTTGATTTGTTCATTGCTTTCTGATGTGACTGTGTGTTAAGAATAACTGATGATATGAGCTCCTAAAAGTGCACTCAATGCTTGACTAGCTCCTCTTCATCTGATTGGTCTTTCACCTATCACCTACCAGCATGGATGCATGGAGTTTGCTTATTATGATGATTACAATGGTGTTTGTTTATCTTCTGCTTCTTTGTTTTCATACATATATATATTAGCAATCTGCTATTTACACTAAGTGCAAATAGCAATGGATTCTATTTACACTAAGTAAAAACAGCAGTATTTTTTAGTGATATGCTATTTACACAAAGCACAAATAGCTATAGATTCTACAACCCGAATTCCAGAAATGTTGGTACGTTTTTTAAATTTGAATAAAATGAAAACTAAAAGAATTTCAAATCACATGAGCCAATATTTTATTCACAATAGAACATAGATAACATAACAAATGTTTAAACTGAGAAATTTTACAATTTTATGCACAAAATGAGCTCATTTCAAATTTGATGCCTGCTACAGGTCTCAAAATAGTTGGGACGGGGGCATGTTTACCATGGTGTAGCATCTCCTCTTCTTTTCAAAACAGTTTGAAGACATCTGGGCATCGAGGTTATGAGTTTCTGGAGTTTTGGTGTTGGAATTTGGTCCCATTGTTGCCTGATATAGGTTTCCAGCTGCTGAAGAGTTTGTGGTCATCTTTGACATATTTTTCGTTTAATGATGCGCCAAATGTTCTCTATAGGTGAAAGATCTGGACTGCAGGCAGGCCAATTCAGCACCTGTACTCTTCTACTATGAAGCCATGCTGTTGTAATAGTTGCAGTATGTAATTTTGCATTGTCCTGCTGAAATACACAAGGTCTTCCCTGAAATAGATGTCATCTGGAGGGAAGCATATGATTTCCAACAAGAATGTCAAATTTGGACTCGTCTGACCATAGAACACTCTTCCACTTTGAAACAGTCCATTTTAAATGAGCCTTGGCCCACAGGACACAACGGCGCTTCTGGACCATGTTAACATATGGCTTCCTTTTTGCATGATAGAGCTTTAGTTGGCATCTGCAGATGGCACGGCGGATTGTGTTTACCGACAGTGGTTTCTGGAAGTATTCCTGGGCCCATTTAGTAATGTCAATGACAGAATCATGCCAATGATCATGCCAGTGTAGTCTGAGGGCCCGAAGACCACGGGCATCCAACAAAGGTCTTCGGCCTTGTACCTTACACACAGAGATTTCTCCAGTTTCTCTGAATCTTTTGATGATGCTATGCACTGTAGATGATGAGATTTGCAAAGCCTTTGCAATTTTACATTGAGGAACATTGTTTTTAAAGTATTCCACAATCTTTTTACCCATTCTTTCACAGATTGGAGAGCCTCTGCCCGTCTTTACTTCTGAGAGACTCTGCCTCTCTAAGACATCCCTTTTTAATAGCTAATCATGTTACAGACCTGATGTCAATTAACTTAATTAGTTGCTAGATGTTCTCCCAGCTGAATCTTTTCAAAATTTCTTGCTTTTTCAGCCCTTTGTTGCCCCCGTGCCAACTTTTTTGAGACCTGTAGCAGGCATCAAATTTGAAATGAGCTCATTTAGTGGATAAAAGTGTAACATTTTTCCGTTTAAACATTTGTTATGTTCTCTATGTTCTATTGTGAATAAAATATTGGCTCATGTGATTTGCAAGTCTTTTAGTTTTCATTTTATTCAAATTTAACAAACGTCCCAACATTTCCGGAATTCGGGTTGTATTTACACTGTTAAAATTTATACTACTATATTTATACTACTTAATACAAATAGTGGCAATTATCTGCACCTCAGTATTGTAGTACATTATAAAAAAGTATGAAATAATAACGTATTGAGTGTAAATTATAATTTTCATTAAAATTATTAAATGGATGCCACCTTATTGGAACAATAAAGCCCTCCCTACGCCTACCCTAACCCTACCCCATACTTTATTTTCAACTTTTTGATTATTTCCTTCATTTTTATTGAAAATAAATGCCTTTTATATATATATATATATATATATATATATATATATATATATATATATATATATATATATCGGGGGTTAATATGCAGTAACAGAAATTTATGGAATTTGACAGTAATTTTAATCAAATTTAGATAACTGGAATAAATGTGTTTTGGGGCTACTCAAGAAAAAATATTGAAATTCTGAAAAAAAAAAAAAACTTCATCATAGCATGATGAAATCTGCCCTTCGGCCATTGCGTGATACAACAAAGCAGCGTGCCAAGAAGTATGTAGCTGACCCTGACTATCTAAAGCTCACTGATGCCCAGTAGACTCTGCTGATCAATTTTAAAGTCTCTGTCATACAGATTTTTGCATCATGTCTGTTGAAAGCATGGAATATATATGTGTAACCTCCATAATACACAATAAACATTCTCTTATTTTCAATCATTCCCAGTGGTCAAGTATGTAAACGCTGCACGACTGACAGTGCAAAACAAAATAATTTTTATTTGATTGCTTATTTATAAAATTAATTAAATTCAGTAACATTTGCAATGACAAAACAATCATTAAAAATGGCACTTCTAGTATTCCTTCTGCCCTACTCAGTTGAGCCATAAATTGACTTATGTTTTGACAGTGCCACTGAGCCAGCCTTTAAGAATCAACCTGCGAATGACTAATTTACAGTCTTGGCATGTTAAACTGCAATAGGAGAAGCATTTTGCCATTGAAAGAATCACACACACATTACCTTTAAGCTTCTTAATCTTTCCCACTTATTTATTCCACTTGTTTCTCAGTCAGCTTTAAAGATGCAGTGAGAATACTTTGATATTCATCATGGCAAGAGTAATATGTTTCCACATTAATAATTTCCAATAAGGGTGACCCTGGAATGGGCAAGTTACTGAGATCACAGCCCTCCAATCTACACTGTGCCCTTGAGATAGGCACAAACCTCATGTTGCTTGAAAGGAACTGTCCGTGTAATTAGTTTACTGCAATTTGCTTTGAATGAAAACGGGTAGCTAATGTTTTGAAGACAGAAGCTTTTGTTTCTGTGGTGGTCTTGGTATTCTTTGTCTCGCAGGGATACTTGTTTTTGTGCTGCTTCCTCTGCTAGAATGGCATGTGGGTGTATCTAGTGTGTAATGAAGGAACTGATCACTCTGTAGCTGCCCTGTGCACACGTCATCTCATACAAAGCTGAGAATGCTTTTGTAATTATTGCATCCAATTTCTAGCAGCTGCACTGGTGTGGAGACAAGCTTTTAAAAGCCACTTGGACATTCGGTTTAGGGAGGAATGTAGCATGAGGGCTGCTGGGACTGGGATTTTTTGACTTGCATTTGTCTGGTCCTCTAATATTCTTATTTTCAGTATTGTTCTCCTCTTATCTGCCTGCTGCATGCACACCAAATCTCAAATCATATACTATTTATTCTGTATACACTGTATACCAGTACAAAAATCTCTTAAGAACTGTTTTTTTTTTTATAGTAAAAAAATAAAAAAATAAAAAAAACATCTATGGCACCACTGTAATATATATATATATATATATATATATATATATATATATATATATATATATATATATATATATATATATATATATATATATATATATATATATATATATATATATATACCTTCTTTTTTTCTTATTATTTTTTAGAGTGCAGTGTAAAATAATTTGTCAAATGTGTCCAGACTGTAAGGTATTTTCAGTGGATCTTCAAAGTATGAAAGTATGCAATTTTAGGACATAACTCAAATGTGCTTCTAAAGTACAGCTGAGATACAATCTTTAAAATAGAGGTTCTTTATTGGCATAGATGGTTCCATAAAGAACCTTTATTATCCATGGAATCTTCCCATAGCACAAATGATTTTTAAAGTGGAAAAAGCTTCCTAAGATTATTAAAAATTTTCTAATAAACTAATAAACTAATGAAATGGTTCTTTTAATAAACTCTTCACTGAGAGGTTCTTTGGGGAACCAAAAAATGTCCTTCAATGGAATCACTGCAAAGTGAAGAACATTTTGATAGTCTAAAGATCCTTTTCCACTCTACACTCTCAAAAATAATGATTCCAAAATTGGGTTTTCACAACAATGCTATTGAAGAACCGTTTTGGGTTCCCCAAAGAACCTTTCAGTGAATAGTTATTAAAAAGTGTTTTGTGCAATGGAAAGGTTCCCTACATGGATCCTTCAATGCCAATAAAAAACTTTTTTTAAAGAGTGTATCTTTTTCTAGGTTGATCAAGAAAAATATAAAGTGAATTACTAATGAACACTGAGTCACAATAAGTTGAGCATGAGACAATTCTCGTTAATCCATAACATTGAATGACATCTGGAGAATGAAACCATCACATAAGAACCAAATGAAAAAAGTTTGGAACAATGTGTTGATGAGTCCCTGACATGCCATCTCCACTGAGATCCACGGGTCAAGTCAATAATACAAGAGTGACAAGCAACACAAAGAGGCATATTGATCCCAATGTCTCTTCTACTGGCCTCCCCCCAGTGCTCAGTCTCCCTCCTTCCCACATATCAAAGCTCTGCTCATACAGGCATATACACCAGGATTGTGCAGCATTCACAACTGCATATAAATACTCATCCAAATATATATATATATATACATATATATATATATATATATATATATATATATATATATATATATATATATATATATATATAACATCCTGAATGTCGCCAGTTAAATTCAAATTCAGGAACCAAATAATTTACAGATTCTTAAATCCTTAAATAAATTCTTAGATTCTTAAATGTTTACTCACATCTAACCAATACTGCAACACAAACAACTATACTCCCCTTTATCTTTATCTCTCTTTACATTCATCTCACAAGCACCAAACAAACATTACAATAAGCCACATGATCTCAGACTGCAACAATGCCTACGATAGATGCCTGCATAAAAACTCAATTCAGCTCATGTAGTGCCATCTCTCCCTGCATTAGCCATGCAGTGTTTAAAAAGCCCCAGCACCGTTTGGGTCCCTTCTGCCGCTCTGCTTTGGAATTACTGATATCAGGTGCATATTCATTTCAGCTAGAATGAAGGGAGGAGAGATGGAGTGATAATGGCGAGAAAGGGGGGAAAGAGAGGTAGAGATATGAGCAGAAGTGAATAATGCGTGCATTCTAATGAAGCTCACAGTAAAACGATGCACATCCAGAGAGGTTGACATTTCCTTGACCTTCAGCCCTGGAAACAGCAGCAGACTGAAATGAAGAGAAAGAAGAGAGTGCTAATGAGGATGACACCGAGAGAAATGGCTCCCTTGGGTCACGTGCCAAACCCCCAGCACACCACCCCTCAACCCTTATAGCAGAGACTGAAGCAGGACATTGATACATGGCAACATCTGGAGATGTGGTCAATGTTAAGACCTGGATACTCGAGGAGACAGCGCTTTATTTGAACTCTGATCAATAATTCTGATTTTAAAGCAAAGTGATTTGTCAAAATGGATTCGGATTTCTGTTTGAGCCCTTCTTTAGCGTTTGATCCAAGTTTAGCTGGTTGGCATGGGCCAGTTAGCTCCTGCTGGTAGATGCTGTAACTACACCATTATATTAGCAAAAGGCATCTTTCTTTAAGGCACTCTAGGGGCCCTATTTTAACGATCTAAGCGCATGGTCTAAAGCGCACGGCGCAGGTGCACTTAGGGCATTTCCGAATCCACTTTTGCTAATATAACGAAGGGAAAAACGTTCGGCGCTCCCGGCGCATGGTCTAAAAGGGTTGTCCCTATTCTCTTAATGAGTCATGGGTGTGTTTTTGGGCATAACGTGCAATAAACCAATCACAGTCTCATCTCCCATTCCCTTTAAGAGCGAGTTGCGCTCGCGCCATGGCAAATTCGCTATTTAAACGGCGGAATTTTAAGGCGCACAGGCTGAGCGCGTCTCCAGAGAGCAAACGGATCTGCTCATGCGCGAGCAAATAGGTAGGCTAATTCTGATACACGCAATGACTATCCATTATGACATGTATGGCATTTTTATATTTATGTAGCCTACACAATAATATTCTTTTACACTGTAATCCTTTAATTTTTCCTATTTGGCATATTTGTGTGCTGCTGCACATCCCTGTGTGTAATAAGCAAAGTGAACGCACGTTGTGGACCCGCCCAGAGGCGCATTTTCTACTAACGCGCTCTTTAAGTAATAAAAATAATATTGCGCCATTGACTTTAGACTTTAGAGCAGGTTTGAGTTGACCTATGGTGCAGTCTATTTTCAGTTCCTCAAAATAGCAACGCGCCAACAATGCGCCTGAACACACCTCTTTTTTAGACCAGCACACCCATGGGTGCACAAATGGGTGCAAATGCATTTGCTATTTAAACAATGCGGCGCACCATTTTAGTGGTGCTGTAGACCAATCAATGTTATCAGGATGTCATTTTCTTGCCAATTATTAGCTACATGGCATTTACATGTAAGGTGACTGGCTCTCCAAAAAAGTGTCCAGAAGCGAGTGAAGATGAAGCAAAGATGGCAGCATGCAGGTCATGTAATTCTGAGATGAATGGGAATGTTAACAGACAGATCTCAGGTATTACAGACCTCCAAAGTTCTAAGAATGATCTGAAAAGCTTTAAGCCCGGTTCATGAATGTTAATTAGGTGATGTAACATTCCTCTAGTGCAGGGGTGTCAAACTCAATTCCTGGAGGGCCGCAGCCCTGCAGAGTTTTGTTCCAACCCTACTCCAACACACATACCATGTAGTTTTCAAATAACCCTAAAGGACTTGATTAGTTGGATCAGGTGTGTTTAATTAGGGTTGAATCTAAACTCTGCAGGGCTCCGGCCCTCCAGGAATTGAGTTTGACACCCCACTCTAGTGGTTGTAACTGATTCTCTGAAAAGCAGGTAAGTGGGTGCTAGAAATATTAGAATTACAGCTTACAGATTGATCGCTCAATCGATGATCATGATGATGCAACCGGTTGGAAGAGACCCTTATTGATCTTTTTTGTACCTTCACACTGCATCCAAGCAAAAAAATAAATAAATAAATAAATAAATAAAAATAAATAAATAAAATAAATAAAATATTATTTAAAATATATTTACTGTCTCTGATAAAAGTTTACAATTAAAATATAATAATTAAAAACTAAATTTTCAAAAAAATCAGTGCTACAAGTGAATTTAAACATCACAACATTATAATAAACAGCATGAAAAATTTATATATTTTTTTTTTATTTTGAGATTTGCTAAACATTTACACTGTTATGAAATTAATGAATTATTAAGATTAACTTCATGTAAGCGTTTTATGTCAGCAAAGGTAATCTGGTAACACTTAAAGCCTTTATGTATAATCCATTATGAAGGGTTATTAAAGAGTATAATGCATAATAATTATCCATAATGTGCATTGTAATACATTATATCTTGTTGTAAATAATTATAACCAAATTTGAAATGCGTTGTGTAACAATGAATTGATAAGTGTTATAGCTGTGGTTACAATTATTCATGAGACTGTACAATGCATTATAAGTTGCATTACAAGGCATAATTAATGCATTAAAACTACTTTTATAGTGCATCATACATAAAGGCTTTAAGTAAAGCGTTACCAGCAATGTAAATATAAAAATAAAGGAAATGAGCATGTACAATTAAATATACAATATAGACTAATATCCTATACAGACAATACACAGTCTTTTTTTTCACATTTTGTAGTCCTATTGCACAAAAAATGTCAAATTAAAATAAGAAATATTAAAACTAAAGTTTAAACAAACAAACAGGGGTCTGTTGGTTCCTTGGTTTAACCTTCACTAGAAAAGCCTAAAAGAAGTTTAATGGAAACTTTAAGGAACTTGTATAAAAACATGTATTTACTTACATCCCTCATTAAGCACATTTACATCGGTACACATCAATGCAATAAACCTGTGATGACAAAATGTTGGTGCTCAGCCCTCCTGCAGCACTGGTTTGGGTTTTAAATGTATTGGACTGAACTAGCCTTTTTGTTTTGAAACAATGCACCTTCATAAGTAAACTAACAGAAAACCATTTCTGTACACACATGAAATTAGGTTTATTGCTTAACCTATGTAAGCCAACCAATCTGGTATTAGAAATATGCACTTTCATATATAAAAATATAAGTTTTCCTTATTCACAGGCCACTCTACGTGAAATTAGTGACTTTGATTAGGAAATATGGCTTGCAGTTGCAGAGCAGTACAGAAAACTAAATATGTCATGTGCCAAATTCATCTCCCTATAAAATAGACTCTGGCCTTCAGGCCTCTAGCTGTCAGTTTTCATTAGTTTTATCATCTATTATTCACTGTTGTATGAAAATACATATCAGAGTTCTGAAGTAGGGACCATCATTGCTACTAGTCTGATGGACTCTGGTTGTTATTGTCAACCGGAAATTGCAACATTGTATCAGTTTATTTCACCTTTCCCCCTCCTTTTAATAGAGGAAAAATCCTTTGAACTACAAACACAGGAACCTTTTAAAGCAATTACACATCCATATTCAGTTTAAAAGAAACAGGGCAACAAGACATCAACAAAACAACAACCTAAAAAAAGAACTTCCTGTCAACATTCTGGAGTCGGCGGTGAAAATGGAATACAGACAGTGTCAAATACCATTGCTATTGTTTTGTCCTCGTATCCAATCCATCATCATTATGTGAGAAATAAGAGCAGGGTTGGGGAGAGAGAAAGAGAGAGAGATGGGAAACATTCCATTGTAATTCAGCTGAAAACATGTGCTGCTCTCCAAATTTTCCATTTACATCTACCCAGCGGGCACGCATGTCTGACTCCAAGGATCAACAAATAAAACCCATGTGGGCAATCTTAAGCCATCACTTGGAGGGGCCCTGCAAGGCATGTATGAAGCCACAGAGCCAGACATGTACAGAAAATCATTTATTTGCCTAAACGTGACAAGCTCGGCACACATAAGTGTGTTGGTTTATCATTGACGCCACCCATGACAGATGGCATGTTTTATTGTTTGTCACGTAGGGGAATGTATTGTCTGCTTTTGGAAAAACACTCAGGACTTTAATATATGCCTCTTGACGGCTTTAAATTCATACAAGAGGCCTGCTTTCACCTTGTTATCTGCAATGAGAACATGATCTGGTGTTTTATTGAAGTGGTAATTGTTGTCTTTGTCATAATTTACCACAGATGAACTGTTTTATGTACAATAATGCTCTGTTTATTACCAAGACTTTGTGAAAGGAGTTTCAGCAACACTGCCTGGGGATTTCATTCAGCTTCGATTTCTTTTTTCTTTTGTTATTTATTAAAGCAACTTCACAGTTCACTTACAAGACCTATTCATTTCAAAAACTGAAAAAAAATAAATAAAAAACTTTTGACTCTCCAGCTAAACCATGTGGTTAGGTCTAATGTGGTTAAGATAGCAATAACTACTTTAATTATTAATGAACTATAAATAATTATTTTCATATTATGGCTGCTATCTGAAAAATAGTAAACTCTTCTGTCTGAATAAATTAAAAATTAAACTTAAAACAGTTGTTTTAAATTGGTGTAAGTTAATTTATTCAACACAAAATTATAAAAAATATATATTTTTATATATATATTTATTATATATTTATTTTGATTTGTCAAACATTTCTGTGTTATTAAACTATTGTCTTTTAAAGATTTTAAGAACTCAATTTACATGAGCATTTGATAATGTCGAAGGTAACCTAAATATTAAAAATGAAGGACATGTCCAAAAACATATCCAATATAAACCACTACAGATAAATTTACAAGAAAAAAAAAAAGGTAATATCAGCCAGTAACCAATATGATACCAATATACTGTGCATCAAAGTGCAGATGCAGATTGTTCTCGTCCCAACAAACACACTGACACTTTAATATCTGTTTTTCTCTTCGATTCTTTACACTGAGTGTAACGGGTCTCTGCGTTGCCTAGGTAACCAGCTGTCTCCAACACGGCGCTTCATGACCGGTCCCAAGAGCCGAGACCGGTCAGCCCCAGTCCCATCTTCTCCATGGTTACGTACCCAAGGTCCCTATTTAATGAGAGCCAGCCTCTGCGGAGAGATGGCCCACATGTCACAAATAATCCTATCTGAAGAGCACTGTGTGAGGAAAGGGAAAAAAAGCCACATATTCAACTTATGTGATTCTGCCAAGAGAAGTGTGCTGATTCACTCTATACCAGTCCTCTCTCACCCTCTCGCTCTTCCTGCACGCCCTCCACATTTGTAGAACGGGGTCTAAACACACACTGGCGTATTCTTAGCTTAAAACAGTGGGTATCTTTTTAACCATATCAGCAAAAAACATTTGGCTGCACTTGCTTCTACTTTTTCTTTTTGAGCTTTTGATATTTTTAGAGCAGCAGTGATAAGACAGAACCAGGTAACAACAATAGGACTGGAGTAACAATATTAGAACAGTAATAGGAAAAAACATAGACAGCACAAAATTTTGCTCAGTCTCAGTATGAGCCATTTGTTTCTTCTCAATAAAAACTGAATACTAAAATTATCAAATTAAATTGCCTTTTCGGTTTCACTAACTATATTTTATAGTTAATGAAACCGAAAAGGCAATTTACTTTGATAATTTTGGTATTCAGTTTTTATGTGTTAATATATTTATTTATTATAATATAATATAATATAATATAATATAGAACTAAATGTCTTTAAATGTATTGTTATTCGATTTGTCTCTCTTTTGCATTAAATGACAGCACTTGAGTCACATGAACTTTGTGTAAAATCATGATCATGAGATTCAGAATTTGAGATCATCTTGTGCTTCAAAGGAAGAAAGAACATTTGAACGTCTGTATAAAGGATTTCACATGATCAATGTCAGAAATGTATGAAAAGTGACTCAGAAAAAGCACAGAATTTTATATATTTCTTATTCATTCCCAACATATCTTTTGTTTCCAATTTTTACATATTCAAATTTAAAAAGGAAAAATAAAACAGATTTTCAGTGTGGTTTCAGACTTTAGGCTCCCACTGTATGTCAAGTAACACAAGAGGAAGGACAAGTTGAGGATATTTAAGCTAATGATAGTCATTTCACTGAGTGCACTGCCAGCAAATCTAAAACGAGCAAATGGGAGACTGTTTCTGTCATCTATACCTGTTGAAATGAGTAAATGACTGGGTGCAAAGTCTTGCATGGATCATTGGACACCCTTGAAATCAGTACCGTACTCGGTTACTTTCGTAACCTCGGTTCCCTTAGATATGTATGCTTGTATGGGAAAAACTCCTTTTTTCCTCTTCAACTGAAGCCTTTTCAATCATGCAGTGAAACTGCACGTCCATTGGTTCGTGCAGTGCTATAAAAATGAACCAATGGCTCGGTGGCGGCGACGAGCGAGCCTATGGCTGAGCAGCCCGCCATAGCCCGCCAAAACGGGCGGGGACTGTGGCTATATAAGCGGCCGCTTCGCCGCCGCATCTCAGATTTCTTCGAATGAAGCAACTGAGGCGTGCAGCTCATAGCACGGCCAGGAACGCAGTACTCGTTCCCATATCTAAGGGAACCAAGATTACGAAAGTAACCGAGTATGTTCCCTGTCAATATTCTCACTCGTACTGCATCGTAAGACACTTGTATGGGAACCAGTACAATCACACCGTGCTATGATGGGGAACGACTCAAAACCAAGACTACCATGGGAGAAGACCCAGGGGAGTCAATGAAATACACCAAGCACAGGCTGAGCCATCAGGGTCATCCGTGGCCTGGGTGTTGTCCCTTATAGTTTATACCTGGTATCCATATAATATGGGCCGTCCAGGTGAAGGAGGGACTTGAACAATGCTGGTCAAGTGAACCCATAAGACTGCTAAACTAGCCGGAGGCGGCAAACTAAGCAGAAAGGACTCTGGCCTGTAAGGCAGGGACGTCCAGGTTGTAAAACCTTACAAATGTGGACAGCGAGGACCAGCCGGCCACTTCACAAATTTCCGAAATGGACACCCCGCTGGACCATGCCCAGGAAGAGGCGATGCCTCTGGTGGAATGGGCTCTGACTCCAATGGGGCACTGCAAGCCCAAGGAGGAGTATGCTAGGGTGATAGCATCCACTAACCACCTGAAAATTCTTTGCTTCATAACAGGGCGACCTTTAGCGCGGTTACCGAAGCTGACAAAAAGCTGTTCTGATCTCCTGTATGAGGCAGAACACTCAATGTACACCCTCAGGGCCCTGACAGGGCAGAGCAGGGAATAATTCCTGGTCATCCGTCGAAGGGGAAAACGTGGAAAGCGCTATGACCTGGGCTCTGAATGGTTTGCAATGGTTCAAACGGGGGGCCTTTCAAGGCCCTTAGTACGGTTGGTAAGTCCCAAGGTGGAACTGTACAAGGATGCGGGGGGTTAATTCTCCTGGCGCCTCGTATAGACTGGACCACCGCATTATTCCTGCCCACCGATCGGCCAGCCATAGGGGCATGGAAAGCCGCTGTGGCTGCCGCATAAACTTTGATGGTTGATGAGGAATGCTGTTTATCCAGCATCTCCTGTAGAAACGAAAGAACCACTGATACATCAGAAGTAACCGGATCTAAGTCAAGAAAATAGACCATTTCAGAGCATAGAGGCGTCTGGTAGATGGGGCTCTAGCTTCTGTCATAGTGTTTAAGACACGCTCTGGGAGGTCGAAAGGCTCCCGTTGAGCGGCCACACATGCAGGGCCCATAACTCGGGCCGTGGATGCCATAGCGTGCCGTTCGCTTGAGAGTGGAGGTCCCGTCTCAAGGGAATGGGCCACGGGGCTGCTTTGAGCAGCTGGAATAGCTCCGACACCCACGGCTGGTTCCTCCAGAGGAGGGCTGTTAGAAGAAGCTTATGCCATTGTTCCCTGACTCGTCTGAGTACCCGCAGTAGTAGAGCGATTGGAGGGAACGCATAGAGCGGGAGGCTGGGCCACTCTTGGGCCAGGGCATCCATGCTCTTCGTGAAAAGGTTGGGCAATGAGAGTTGTCTTCAGAGGCGAAGAGGTCTACTCGAGGTCTACTGACGTTGTTCCTCGACAACATGTCCGCTCCTTGGTTCATTTTGCCCGGCACATGCGTTGCCTTCAGAGAGCGCAGATTGGTCTGAGCCCAAACAAGAAGGTCGTTCACCAGTGTGCAGAGGCGCTTCGAGACGAGGCTGCCCTGGTGATTTATGTATGACACCACGGACCTGCTGTCTGAGCGTATTAGCACATGGTGTCCCCTTATGTCCGGCAGGAAGAATTGACAGGCACGGCACACTGCTAGCATCTCTAGGCAGTTGATGTGCAGACCCGACTCTTCTTCGGACCAAAGACTGAAGGTCGATTTGCCTTCGCACAGCGCTCCCCAACCCTTGTTGGAAGCGTCTGTCGTGACAACCTTCCTTCTGTGCGCCGTGTCTAAGATCACACCCTGCTTCAGCCAGAGGGGATCCCTCCAACGGGCCAGGGCTGATACATAGGCCCGAGTCACCGTTATGTGATGGCGACCGTGACGCCAAGCGCAGAAGGAACCCTCTGCTTCAGCCAGAACTGGATGGGTCGCATGTGAAGCAGGCCCAACTGAAGTACTGGTGAAGCTGCTGCCATAAGGCCCAGCATTTTCTGGAAGGCCTTGAGTGGGTGAGTGGTCCCTTCCTTGAAGGAGGCCGCGCGGCACTGAATCGTCATGGCTCGTTCTGCTGAGACAGTTGCTGTCCTCTGCACTGAGTCAATAACTGTCCCCAGGAACGACACTCGTTGGCTGGGTGACAGTATGCTCTTGGCAAAGTTGACCCTGAGCCCCAGGCAATCTAAGTGGCTGAGGAGGAGGGTCTTGTGCGATGTTGAAACTGCCTCTGACTGGGCCAGAATGAGCCAGTCGTCGAGGTAGTTGAGGATGCGAATTCCCATCTGTCGCAGAGGGGAGAGAGCTGCATCCATGCATCGCGTAAAAGTGCGGGGAGCCAGGGACAGCCCAAACGGAAGGACCCTGTATTGATATGCCACCCCCTCGAATGCGAATCTCAAGAATTGTCTGTGATGGGGGGCTACCTGGATGTGAAAGTATGCGTCTTTCAGATCCAGTGACATGAACCAGTCCCCTGGGCATATTTGCGAGAGGATCTGCTTCAATGTGATCATCCTGAATGACCTTTTTACCAGGGCGTGATTCAGGAGTCTGAGATCTAGAATAGATCGCAGGCTGCCGTCTTTTTTGGGGACGAGGAAGTAGCGGCCGTCGAACCCTGACTCACTCTGGGCTGGAGGAACGACTTCTATGGCTCCCTTTACCAGCAGATTCATCACCTCTGCACACAGAACTTGAGCGTCCTCGCTGCGCACTGTGGTGGCGATCACACCGCGGAAGCGTGGTGGTCTTCGAGCGAATTGGAGGGAATAACCTCGTCTTATCATAGCCATTACCCATTCTGACACACTGGGGATGGCCTGCCAGGCCTCGGCCCATGTGGCAAAAGGCTGAATAGGCTGTAAAGACTGGCTGCATAAGGGCAGGACGCTTATGGTAAGCAGAAGAGGATATTTGCTCTCTTTTTGAAAATGTATGTGTTTTATTTTGTCCGCTATCACAGCGGTTGGACGCCCGGGCGCTAGAGTGGGCCCATGGGGAACCAATAACACACTTCCCTCTGCACCCAGCGCTGAGCGGGGTGACAAGAGGCACATCAGAGGCTGCTTGCGGGGTGGTCCGGCGGTAGCGAGACTCGGGCCCCTCCTCTTCCTGCCTGGCTGATCAGGAGGACTTCTGAGGCGCCGGATCCAAGGCGATCTTGGGCCAGGGTCCTTGGCGCTTCGGGAAGGGGTAGCGTCTTGCCGAGTGGGAATGCCCTCTACCCTGCCGATCCTTAGGAGGTTGGGGCTCGGGAGTGGCCAGCATTGGCTTGGCAGGCTGCTGAGTCGGCGCAGGCTTGCGGTGACTAGAAGCAGCAGAAGAGCTGGTGCGTTTCGGGAGGAAGTGTCGCATCGCTTGAGACGACTTCTGAGCCTCCGTAAAATGCTCCGCAAAGCCCTCCACAGCTGGTCCGAACAGGCTGTTCGACGAGACCGGAGCGTCGAGGAAGGGAACTTATCCGCCCCTTTCATCTCCGTCAACGTGAGCCAAAGGTGGCGTTCCAACACTACCAGGATGGACATCGACCTTCTGATAGCCTGGGCGGTGGCTTTGGTGGCACGCAGGGCCAGGTCCGTCGCGCTCCTCAGGTCCCTGAGTGAAGCTGCATCGAGACCGGTCTCCTCACTGGCGAGCTTCTTGGCCTGGAAGACCTGGAGCACAGCCATAGAGTGCAGCGCCGAAGCCGCTTGTCCAGCTGCCGAGTAGGCACGTCCAGTGAGTGTAGACGTGGCTCTGCACGGCTTGGACGGATGGCTCGCCCTCGCTTTCCATCCGATAGCCGTGGGCGGGCAGAGATGCGCGGCCACGGACTCATCCAGAGGGGGCAGATGCTCGTATCCCTTCTCTTCAGCGCCGTCAACAGAGGTGAGGGCAGAGGAAGCAGAAGGACGGATGCGAGACGAGTAGGGGGCGCACCACGATTTTGCGAGCTCGTCGTGGACTTCGGGGAAGAAAGGGGACGAGCGTTGGCGGGGGGCTTGCTGGCGCCCCGAGAGAAACCACTCATCAGGCCTGCTGCGAGACGGCTCCTCAGGCGGAGACCACTCAAGCCCGAGCTCACTGACAGCCTTAGTCATCACACGGACGAGCTCCTCGTCCATTCTGGGTCTGGCGCTGCGTAAAGGGGACAGCGGCAAGAGGGCGGGGTCAGACACCGAGCCCAATAACTCCTCTGCATCTAAAGCTGACAGAGAAAGGCTGTCATCAATCTCATCGTCACGCCCACCGAACGAGATCATGTCGCTCGCAGCTGCAGAGGGACGCTGATCAGGTTGAGTGAAGAGGACCAGCGAATCCTCTCTCTGCAGTGACAGCGAGGCACGCGGGCACTGAGCCGACGTGAGATCGCTCATCTCCGGCCGCTCGAATCCTCTGCCCCGCTGTCTTTTCCTCGCAGGTCCCTGGGAGAAAGAAGACGGGAGGGCGCGAGGGGCGGAGTCGCTTTCTGAAAAGAAAGCTATCCGCGAGCACAGAGAGGCAAGACTGAAACTCTCGCAATGAGAGCAGTCAGTTCCGCTGAGCGCAGCGTCAGCGTGGGATTTCCCCAAGCATGACACACACACTCAGCGTGACCGTCATCAGCGTGCAGGGGAGTCCTGCACGTCTTACAATGACGGCGCAGCATTTGAAACAACGCCGTCAAAATTTGCTCTTTTGTGAGGCTCTTTTAGATAGTCGCCGGATGGCAGCAGGGGAAAGACCGGGATCTGCGAACTGAGCACTGCAAAAGGTCCAATCCGGCTGCTGAGGCGTTTCAGTGGTGAATCTCGGCGTCAGCGAGGAAGAAGCTTCGTCGCTGAAGAGAAGAAATCTGAGATGTGGCGGCGAACGAAGCGACCGCTTATATAGCCACAGTCCCCGTCCGTTTTGGCGGGCTATGGAGAGCTGCTCAGCCATAGGCTCGCTCGTCGCCGCCGCCGAGCCATTGGTTCGTTTTTATAGCACTGCACGAACCAATGTACGTGCAGTTTCACTGCGTGATTGAAAAGGCTTCAGTTGAAGAGGAAAAAAGGAGTTTTTCCCATACAAGCGTCTTACGACGCAGTACGAGTGAGAATATCGACAGGGAACTTCCTCTACCTTTGACAAGGAGTTTTTAAACACTCTACAGTTAATATGTCTTAGACCTTTATCTCAAGAATCTATTCATGGTCTCTGAGTAAGTCCTTTAAGACGAATCAGATTGATCTCACAGGCTACAAACCAAATTGAGTTCTGGTTTAACTCGGTTCCCAATGAATCGATTGCTTGCAATGATTACAGCCTGGACAGATCATTCAAAAATGCCTGTCCAACTTTATGTCCATCCATTCCCTGTCAAGAAATGATTTGACCTTTTACCTTAGTTTATCTTCAGAGAAAAAAAAATCTATAAAAAGAAAGAGGCACTAGGAAAAAGCCTGGTGGCATCTTTCACAAAACTGTGTGACAAGTCCTTATTGGGGTCATGGACAATCAGGATTTCCAAATTAATTCTGAAAATGTACCATCTTGGCTAACGATGTTCTTTAATCACTGGAGTATTTTGTTTAATTTTTTTACATGCAAATTTTTTTGTATGAAACACTGTGCTCATCAGAGTGCACTGCAGCTGTAAACACTGCAAGGCATAATTTTTAAACATGAAAAATGTCCAATTCTGCCACAGTTAAACAGACTGTTCATGTCAGTCTCATCACAAATGGTGCACATTTATATCCAGAGGGGACCTCAACACTGTCACTCTCCCTTTTTATCTGGTAATGGAGAAAAAATAAACACTTGATTTTACAGCTCTCTGGTAGAGACAAAGATAATTGAGCAAAGGTTCAAATGAAATATATGTTGAAATATACAAATATAGAGGTTTGAAAGAGGTTCAAAGGGTTGAGACGAGTTTGGCATTATAATATATATATATATATATATCACATTTTTAGAATGAATTAAATTAAAAGCAAATGTTTATGAAACTCAAGTGACAGTGTGGTATTAGAATATGCCAGCATAGAATGACTCATTAGATGAAGCATGACATTATTACACCAGTTCAAAATGAAGCTGCTGGCTTGAAGCACATTAAACTAGAAGCACACAACAGTCCTCACACAAGTCCTCATACTGGTGGTCTACAGCCATATACATCATTAAAATGTAGGCAAAATCATATGGCCATTGAAGAATTAAGGATGCATTTTTTCTGGTTTAAAAAAGATAATTTATCATTAATTTACAAGAAGTGTACAAACATAACACACTAGTCAATGATGTGATTACTAGACTGTCAAGAGCTTTTAAAACAACCCCAGACCTCTCCTCGTGTAATCTGACTTGCTCTCTATCTCACTCTCTTTCTATCCACTCCATCTAAAATGGCATTTATTCATCACATCATCACGGCTGTCCAACCACCTATTAAATAGAGTCATTTTGGCCATTTCATTTAGTACTTATGTTTAGAGTGAAGATAACTTAGCAATGGTATTTTTATGATAGGCCAGCACTCCTCTCCAATCAGAAAAAGGTTAAAGGGTTAAATATCTGGCACATGCTGGGCTAAAATGAAGGAGAGTCCTTAGGAAGCCAGGCTCATGCTAAAATATTCCAATTAAATTCTTCAGCAGCCAAGAGAGGACACTGAGGAAAAAAACACAAAGGGATTAAAATTATTGAAAACATATAATGTTTTCCTCAGCATTTATCTGCTTATTGCATGACAATCTCCAATGTATTCAATAACATGTAGGAGTCTGCATGCCTTCTCAGACCAATTAGGTCAATTTTGTTCAATTGTACATGTTTGTTTTTTTTTTTGTCCAGTGTTTATATGTAAGGATATTCATTAGATGCAGATACTACACCAGGTTGAAATATTTTAATTCTCTATGGCTAATTTAGAGCTTTGCATCAGTCTCTGTTGTTCCATTCTGTCAGGTTATGACAATTAAATGCAATCTTACAAGGTGGATTAAATTCAGATGACTGCTCTGGCCAGAGGATTCCTCTAATCCTCTATTAAGACCCCTGAAAGAAAAGCTTGTCTTAACAAGGGATTTTCTGCCTCAGGCTCTTAAGATACTTAAACATAAGTTAAACGTTCAGGACTTTCAGTGGGAAACGGGCTATAGAAAAAAAAAAAATACAGACATACTGTACTGTAAATACACCACACCACCTGCAATGACACGTCAAGAATGTTGTGGGAAAATTTGTTTTTGTTATAAAAAAATAAAACCACAAAAGATAGTTGAAAGAAATGGTTAAAAAAATAAATTAAATAAAAAATTTAAAAAACGGGACCATTCACTAATGTTAGGGAAATGTTCTGTGTTGGTATATATGAACAGTGAGGATCATCTGTGTTCTCTATTATGCCAAAAATCAGTCTGATTCTGCTCCATCACAAGCATAACAAGCTAACAGGCTATAATGTCAATTGCTTGCAAGAATTAATTACTTGTTAAACAAAATTATAGTTTTAGTTCAACCTGAGTCATGTCCAGATCCCTATCCCATGTCTATCACCTCTACTTTCCAGTCTGCACTCCTCTTCCTGTAAAATAAAAAGGCAAAATATAAACAAAAAAGGGAAAAAAATGAGTAAGACTGAATGATGTACTGAATTTGAACATAATCAAAATGTCTACTAAAAATTATTGAGAGACGAATGTGACAGCTAAACATGGATATGAGAATGACCAATAATTTGCTGTAGAATTTTAAATGGTCTGCCGAGAAAAACAGGCTGAACATACATTATCTCTCCTGTCAGATGTGCAATCTATTCCAAATACCATATCATTGCTACTGCATCTCTGATACATTCTGTAACTGCACAAATATGCATTTAAAACTTAATAAATTGAGTCCAGACTTTTATAAAACACATAAACTTTCATAAAACTCCATTTGTGTTTTACGGGAGAAAAACAAAGGGGTTAAAACAAAATAGGGTTGAGTAAAAATGACAACAATATTTTTATTTATGGGTGAACTAGCGCCCATCATCAAGTAGTATTGACTACATTATTGAAATTTATGGCTAATCGTAGTGTTCATTTAGTGCTGTTTGTCTCCAGTTTTTTTTTTTTTTTTTTTTTTAATTTACATACCTTCATGTATACAAGAAATACCATCATGAAACAAAATGAGTGTTTCAACATATCAAAACATTAATAAATCAAGACAATCTCAGATGGACATATTGCATAAGAAATCACCCACACATGCATGTCTAGTCTGGCACTTCAGTACATTTGCATTCTATCGTAAATGACAAGACATTTAAAACTTCAAACAACAAGCATCATATGCTACACAGACAAAAAGGACACTTTGAAGCTAGCTGGAGTTGTTGTGTTTGAAGGTAGTCTGTACACAAGGGAGGAAGGAAACGGACAGAAAGGGATAGAAGGGAAGAAAAGAGGAACCGGGTCTTTACAGAGGTCACCTGGGGGCCAGGAGCATCAGCTGGGGCTCAATACTTCCTGAAGAGGAAAGTGGTGTTTGGCCTTCAGAGATATCACAGTCCTCAGCACACAGTGACACAAGAGATTCTCTCTTCTTCTGCCTAGAATGGGGAAAGAGAAAAACAAAATAAAAAATAAATAAATAAATAAATAAACTGTTCATGCCACAGAGAAAGCAAGTTGAGCATGAAATTATGCCCAGTGGAATCAGATAAACAAACAAACTGTACTTTTTCACATTTTTAACCTTTTCTTGATTTGCTTTCATTACTATAGCATTGGACTTAATCAAAATCAATGCTTATTTATTTCTTTTTTATATATATAAAAAGTATTTGCTGATGAGCCAAAAATATATATATACAGGTGAAGTTGATTATCTCCTAACAAGTCCACATATTAACGTCTGGGTAGGTTAGATGGTAAGCAAACAATCAGCTCTCGTAAACAACGTGTTGGGTGCAGAAGAAATGGGCAGGAATGAAGATCTGAGTGACTTTGACAAGGCATGAGGTCAACGAAGGCTACCCCGTCTGGTCCGAGCCAACAGAAGATCTGAAGTCACACAAACCTTTCATGATAGTTATAGGAGGAATGTGCCACCATACACAGTACATCATACTCTGCTGCATAGCTGCAAACCAATCAGAGGGCCTAAGATGACCCCTGTCCACCAAAGGGTCTACAACCGCTGGAACTGGATCTTGAAGCAGTGGAAGGAAGTTACCTGGTCTAATCCAATTTCAAGTATATACTAACATATAAAAAAAAATAAAACTGGTCCCTTTAAGCACATGGGGGGATGACAAAAGACAATAAAATTAAAATAAAATAAAAACAAGACAGATATCAAAGAATAAAATAGTACATAATGCAATATACAGATGAAAAGTTATGTAAGATGAGGCAGTGATTGGTGGAAAACCCTGCAATGTGAAAACATCCACCTCTCCTGTTCACTATTACACAAATTAGTCTAAATGGGTCAAAATTGTGGAAATGGACAAAAACTCTCTCACCTTGGTGACATAACCACTATTTGGTCATGTCCAAATTTGAAGATACGTGGGATGATGTGAACATCAGCTGAGCTGCATCTCTATGTGTGTCCATCGTTACATTTTCAATATTTACAGAGTATCTGAAGGCTTGTTTTCTGAAGAGAGGGTGACTATTACAGCAGTTAATAGTATGAAAAGTGAATAATAAATATGTTTTTACCGTACAATGGTAGTTATATATGAAGCAATAAAAAAACTTGCATACACTACAGATCAAATGTTTGAGGTCAGTATGTTTTGTTTTTAGAGAAATAAATACTTTTATTCAGCAAAGATGCATTTAACTGATCAAAATGTCAAAAGTGACACTGAAGACAGAATGTCTGCTGAAAATTCATATTTGCCATCACACGAATGGATTACATTTTAAAATGTCATGTTTTTAACTTGTATTATCAAAATTAAATTTAAAACACATACAAATATTTTACCTCAAACTTTGAATGCTGTTGCATATCCCTTAACCCAGAAACCATGTAAACAACAAATGGAACTAGGGCATGAATTTAGAGTCAAAATCCTAACTGCAGAGACTGACTTCCCTTCTGCATTTCAAAAACCACAGTTCACCACTAACATACAATCACAAAAAGGTCAAGGATTCTGCGGTTAATACCGTAAATGTCTTTTGTGTTGGTGCAGTTACTGAAAGCTGTCACAGTGGTGTTTTGCTCCAGAACGCTCTTGATGACAGATTGAGACACTTCACACTATATCAGCCGTACCATCCAAAGCAAAGCACTTACTGACATACGGTCACCGTTCACCACGACCCCACGCAATGAATAAATCAGCTGCTGAAGCTATGAAAGCAAGCACACTTGGTGAGGTCAAAGAGTCGAAGACATTAAAGCACCATATAATCACCCTGCTGACCTGCTGCAGATGAATGAAATCAAAACAACAGAAGGAAATAATGTGCACTTTGATTAGAATTCAAACATAACTATTATTTTGACATGTATAATTATTAAAAACGTTGATGAAAAACATGCCAAGGGAACATGAAACCTTGACTCACAGGAAACGAACACACATACATGACAATGGCAGCATGCAGTACAGTATACTGATATCCATTAGAGTCAAGGTTTTTCAATGCATAAAAAGATCTCTCAGGAATAATAACAAAAAAGGAGCAGGCTTGTGTACTTCATTTCATTCAACGCCACTCACAGTCATTAGCACGGCTTCTCAACTCTTACTGAGCATAATTAATGAGGCCGAAGCCGGTGTGTGAATGGCGACGCTCTCAGCTTGACGTTCGCTCCTTCCCTGCAGCAGCAGAGGTGCCCATGTCTGTCTCTATTTACACAAGCAAAATGCTAAATTCTAATTAGCTGACAGAGATAATTAGTATATTAAATCATGATGCTTTTTTCGCTCTCTGACTCTCTCGACCGCAAAGTACATTTGCAGTAAACACATAAGTCTTTTAATCATGACAGACGTGAAAGGCCAAAAATAAATAAATAAATAAATAAACAAAATAAATAAATAAACACTCTATTGACTTCCAAAGCTCTGAAAGTCAGCGGGATGGTTGTCCCTCTCACTACTGCGAACAGCTGGAATGCCGATGTCAGCACAGTGTGAGCCACAGGAGAGATCACATTTTAACTGAACACCTGTATTTTGAATATGCATGCCATTCTGATTTTTATTTGTTTTCATTTCAAATTTAGAGTTTGAAAATATGCCTGTTTTTTTATTCTGCTACAATGTGACCCTCTTCAACTCAAAATGCACGGGGTTTATCATTAAATTTGCTTTTAATCATAATTTAGTTCTAAATGCACTGTACTGGCAAGTTGCTCCACTGATTAAAGGCATCTCATTTATTGTCATGTTTTTGTTGCAAATCATGCATGTCCTCTTATAACTGCAAAAATGATACTTTTGAAAAAAATCCTACAAATCTCAAGCACTGAATCACTGAAGCCTTTCAAAATATATCTATATAAAAGTATGCACCATATTTTTATTGCCTGATATTACATTTTTTTTTTAATTTAGAGGTATCAGTTCATATTTCATTTATATCTAATATCAGCAAACATTGGATATTTAATAGCTTCCCTTATTTTTACATTTAGATCATAATTGCCATCTTTAAAAATAGTTAATTTAATAAACTGTGATCTTTAGCAAATCTGAAAATTAATATAAATTTTTCAAACTGTACACTGAAAAAAAAATGGAGTAGAAACTACTAAATTTTCCAAATATTTACAAAGAAATGGCTAAGTAGCATATTAAATTGAACATTTTATGTTAGGTAGAAAGACTGAAATAATATTTTCTTGTAAAATATACTCCAATAATCTTTGTTCTATTTACAACTTGGAAAAATATATATTTTTTTAAAGTGTACATTGTAATATGATGATGCCTAATTTCACTAGTAGCAAAACAACTGACAGTTTTACCATTTTAAACATTAAATGTCATAACAATTAAAAGAATATATTATTGAGTAGTAAGTACCCTATGGCATGTGTCAAAAATATTTGTAGCTTTGACCTTTTGACCTTTCGGTCATCCTTTGACCATGACCTTTTGACCTTATGATGTTTTTACAATTCTGTCCTATGACGAGTCGTAAATGAAGTCCTGAAGAATGTTTTTATGCTTTTATGGTCCATTTTGAACACCCACATCCGGTGATGTCCAACATCTGACGCCCACATGTCCGGTTACATTCCGTGGTATGCTTAGACAAATACATCTCAGGCATTTCTGTGGAAAATCATAAAAGAGCTGTGAAATACATATCGGTTTTAAGGTCAATACCAAAAATAAGTTTAAGTTGGAAAAATAAATCTTTCTTTGAGCTCTCGCTCTTTCTCTCTCTCTCTCTCTCTCTCTCTCTCTCTCTCTCTCTCTCTCTCACACACACACACACACACACACACACACACACACACAAACGTTTGCTTAGCTATCTAAATGGTGACATTACACAGACTCCTATTGTTTTTTTATCTACAGATAATTATACATTTTACAGCCTAACAGCAACCCATCACAGAAAACTTTACATCTTACAAAATAAATAAATAATTGATGTGCTTTATAAGTAATTTGCTCATGGGTTTCAATAAAATGGCCCATGCAAAGTCAAAATGTTCATGCTCCTCTCTGAGAGGACACTTGGCCCCCACAGCGTAGGTTAAACAAGTACACAAACAAACATTCAATTGTCCGAGTCTTATTCTCTTCTTTTAAATAAAATGAATACAAATGAATTATGTGATCACACATGATATAAAACAATGCAAACATTTACACTAGTTTTAGTCGTCACTAAAAATATAAAAACGTTGTACATTTTACCAGGAGCGGGGAAAAAGAGTTTGTCAAAAAAAAAAGTTACCAGTTGAAAAAGTTACTGGTCGAATGAGGAACCAGCAATGTTAAATTAAGTAAAGGAATTAAGTAAAGGGGATATATATATATATATATATATATATATATATATATATATATATACGGGGTCAGCACGACGTGGGTGGTCACGACATGGGTGGGCTACGTGGGGGGAGGGGAAAGGTCAAAAGGCCATGTGGGGGAGGTTAAAGGTCAAAAGGTCAAAGCCATAAATCTTTTTGAAACATGCCATAGGGTACTTACTACTTTATTGTAAAGAAAAAGGATCTCATAAAAAAAAACAAAAAAAAAACAAGCTTATGTTTAAGTCATATTGTGCTGTACAGAGACGGTAAATGTAGGGCATGTGCTGTCAGAGTGACATCTAAAAACACCATACAGTTCTGTCCCAGAACACACTGCACCCATGATAAAAGCACGCAAATATCTGCTCTAATGATCCTGTGTCACCAAAGGAACAAGCAGGGAACGTTCGCCATTGCTCCACGGTGTCAGTGAGTTTTATGAAAAAGGAACAGAATAGCAAACACGATAGCATATGGAGACAGTCTCATCTAATTAACCTCTTAACAAGGCCACAGTCCGTTATGTGACCAAACTTCATTTATCTCAATCCTTGATCAGAGATCAAGGCAAATATGACTTCGGTATCCCGAAAGGCAGTGGATACACAGAGATATGACACATGAAAGCTATAAGCTGACTTGTTAGGGATGCGTATCTCAGGAGAAGGAGAAACCAGGTTAACCATATCAGATTGTTTAGCATTAGATCCCCAGACTTAACACGGAGGCAGTTATGAGCCATTCATCAGATGTCACAAGTTACAACTCGCAAACAAATGAACGATGAGTTTGGAGCTTCAGTTTTAAGGAAATAAATGAAGAACAGAACCTTCAAAAAGGGGTCCGTAACTCCTAGGAGGTCCATAGCAGTACAACAGGGGGTCCGCCTGATACAGTTTGATCTCAAACTAATTTTTGTGAAGAAATTAAAATATGCATTCAATAAGTTAGCTTAAACTTCAAAGTTAAGAAGCTAAAGTCTGCTAATTTTTTTTATTGAAATGTACATTAAAATGCATAAAGTAAAATTAAAATGTAATGTACTAATATGTAATATTGTACATACATTATTTTACTTTATTTATATTCCCCTCTTAATTATATATATATATATATATATATATATATATATATATATATATATATATATATATATATATATATACAGTGGGTACGGAAAGTATTCAGACCCCCTTCACTTTTTTCAATTTTGTTATGTTGCAGCCTGATACTACATTTGTTTAAATTCATTTTTTTTCTCATTAATCTACACTCTGTACCTCATAATGATGAAGCGAAAACAGAATTTTAGAAATGTCTGTAAATTTATTAAAAAGAAAAAACTGAAATATCACATTTACATAAGTATTCAGACCCTTTGCAACAACACTTGAAATTTTGCTCAGGTGCCTCCCATGTCTCTTGATCATTGCAGAGATGTTTCTACACCTTGATTGGAGTCCGCCTGTGGTAAATTAAATTGATTGGACATGATTTGGAAAGGCACACACCTCTCTGTAAAAGGCCTCACAGCTGAAAATGCATATCAGAGCGAAAACCAAGCCACAAGGTCAAAGGAACTGCCTGCAGAGCTCAGACACAGGATTGTATTGAGGCACAGATCTGAGGAAGGCTGCAAAAAAAATTCTGCTGCACTGAAGGTTCCCAAGAGCACAGTGGCTTCCATAATTCTCAAATGGAAGAAGTTTGGCACAACCAGGACTCTTCCAAGAGCTGGTCCCCAGCCAAACTGAGCAATTGATGGAGAAGGGGCTTGTCTAGACTGGTGACCAAGAACCTGGTGGTCACTCTAGTTGAGCTCCATGATCATATATGCAGATGGGAGAAACCTACAGAAGGACAAACATCACTGCAACACTCCACCGATCTGGGCTTTATGGGAGTGTGGCCAGACTCAGTCCTCTCCTCAGTGAAGACACATGAAAACACACTTGGAATTTGCAATAAAGCACCTAAAGGACCCTCAGACTCTGAGAAACAAGATTACCTGGTCTGATGAACCTCAATTCTTAGCATCATGTTTGAAGGAAACCGGCTCTTCTCATCACCTGCAGAGTACCATCCCAAAAGTAAAGTGTGGTGGGAGCAGCCTCATGCTGTTGGGCTGTTTTTCAGCGGCAGGGACTGAGGAACTCATCAGAGTAGAAGAAAAGCTCAATGCACCAAAATATTGAGATAGCCTAAATGAAAACCCAGTCCAGGGCATTCAAAACCTCAGACTGGGCCGAAGGTTCACCTTCTTACATGACAATGACCCTAAGCACACAGCCAAGGCAACACAGGAGTGGCTTAGGGACAACTCTGTGAATGTCCTAGAGTGACCCAGCCAGAGCCCTGACTTGAACCCTATCGAACATCTCTGGAGAGACCTGAAAAAGGCTGTCAACAGACGGTTCCCATCCAACCTGACTGAGCTTGAGAGGATTTGCAAAGAAGAATGGCAGAAATTCCCCCAATCCAGTTGTGCAAAGCTTGTTGCGTCATACCCAAAAAGACTCGAGGCTGTAATTGCTGCCAAAGGTGCTTCAACTAAGTACTGAGTAAAGGGTCTGAATACTTATGTAAATGTGATATTTCAGTTTTTTCTTTTTAATAAATTTACAAACATTTCTAAAATTCTGTTTTCACTTTGTCATTATAAAGGACAGAGTGTAGAGTAATGAGAAAAAAAAAGAATTTAAACAATTGTAGTATCAGACTGCAACATAACAAAATTGAAAAAAAGTGAAGGGGGTCTGAATACTTTCCGTACCCACTGTATATATATATATATATATATATATATATATATATATTACATTTAATTACATTTATGGATATATATATATATATATATATATATATATATATATATATATATATATATCCATAAATGTAATTATTCATTGAATGGCTTAAAATACAAAAACAATTTCTTAATTTTAATAATGTCCTCATACAGTTTTATGCTCATAGGGGTTCCTGGCCTGAAAAAGACCCCTGAATGAGACTTTTCTCTTTTATTTCGGTGAAATCACCATGGCGCTGCTATAGCTTTAAATGGCATCTCTGATGAATCTTAAAAAGACAGAGAAATCCTATGACCCTGAAACCCTGCAACAACATGCAAAATGTTTAAAATAATGGTATTCACATTACAATCAATAAAGCATATCTCACATTCCAAGATCCAAAATCAAAAACTCCTGCACCAGCTAATCAAGGTCTTTGAGTTCAATAGAAAATGTATAAGTAGGTGTGTTAAAGCAGAGCTGGAATCTCCAGGAACATAATTCATAACCCCAGGCATTCCTCATTATACATTCCTTAAAAACACACGGCGTGGCTTGAAATATGTGAATTAACTGGATTGGGTCAGTTCCTTAAGTCCACTGAAGACCAAATGTAATGCTGTATCGTACAATGTCACTCAATGACATCTTCCTTCCATAGACTTTACAGCACAGTTTGGGGAGATCATTTCCACTCCAGAATTGCAAAGCCTCTGTAAACAAAATGATAATTTTCCTTTTTGGGTGAACTATCTCTAGACATGTGTTCTCAATATGTTGGCACCCATGAGGCAAACTATTCTGTATAAAATAACACAGCTTTTATTACACACTGGCCTTTGAAAAGTGTCTAATGACATAAATTTCATTATGTGCTATATTTATGGTTCATTTCAACGGCTCTGTCAGCACAGAACTATACGCATCTCTAAACACCTCTGCGCTCGTAGCAAACTCACAGCACATCTGCTGAAATCCTTATTTAGCTTTACTGAAGTAATAAAAAATGAGTAAACAAATATCTGAAAAACAACTGATGAAACAAAGCACAAACGAATGAGACAAATCATGGGGGATTTGATCAAAGTGCTGACTTGCATATTGAATCAAGCATTTTCCAGAGAAAGCCCAAGAGCAGAATGTACCGTCCCAGACCTTGATTTTAGAACAGTTTGACAAGGCAGGATTTTTACACTGATTGCCCTCCATGTTCAGTCTCCTGAAGAGTCTGGGTAAAGTGATTTATTTCAAATTTAAAACAGCCTCTTCAAACAGCACTGAAATGAAAATCCCCGGCTCCTCAGGTCCTTAACCCTGTCTGTTTTGTTCCGCTCAATTGAGTTGAGCCACTCTTCATCTCTTCAGTACATGCATACTGGACATTATAACATAAAAGGGACCCCAGCAGCCCTTAATTTCTACTTTACTACTGTTGCTTACTACTTACTTACTCATGCTGTGGGGCTGTTTTTCATCAGCAGGGACTGAGGGACTCGTCAGAATAGAAGAAAAGCTCAATGCACCAAAATATTGAGAGCCTTAATGAAAGCCTAGTCCAGAGCATTTAGAACCTCAGACTGGGCAGAAAGGTTCACCTTCCAACAGGACAATGAGCCTAAGCACACAGCATGAGTGGCTAATAGACAACTCTGTGAATGTCCTTGAGTGGCCCAGCCACAGCCTGGGATTGAACCCAATCAAATATTTCTGGAGAAACCTGAAAATGTGCAACTGCTCCCGTCCAACCTGACAGAGCTTGAGAGGTGAAGAGGTGAGGAGAAGAATGGCAGATAATGCCAAATGATGATCAAAGCTTGTCGCATTATACCAAAAAGATTTGAGGCTGTAATTGGTGCCAAGGGTGCTTCAACAAAGTATCGAGCAAAGACTGTGAATACTTATGTATGTGTGATTTTTCTCCTTTTTATTTTTAATAAATTTGCAAAGATTTCAAACAAGCTTCTTTCACGTTGTCAGTACGGGGTATTGTTTATAGAATTTTGAGAGAAATAATGAATTTAATCCATTTTGCAATAAGGCTGTAACATAACAAAATGTGGAAAAGATGAAGCGCTGTGAATACTTTCCGGATGCACTGTAATTTTAAATTTCTCCAAATCTGTTCCGATGAACAAAAACACATTCTTGGATGGCCTGAGGATGAGTACATTTTCAGCAAAATTTCATTTTTGGGTGAACTATAGGTTTAAGAAAAAACTGTTTCAAAAATAAAATGCATTTTACACAAGGTTATATATGAGCATACTCTAAGCATGCATGTCACTTGCCATGCATGTAATTTGCTTTGATGCTTTCATCCCAAATTAAATTAAATGAAATCCATGGACAGCAAAGTCCAGGCAAAAAATGCAATGGTCGATTTCCATGACAGAAATATATGGTGATGTATGAGCAGCATGAATATTCTAGAGACTGTTCATGGGTGAGTAGACACAATCCTCACGTCACATTCTGTACAGCTGCGCTCTAATTGTAGCGCTGTTCAACAACATGTGGCTCCATTACAAATTCATGGAGAACTGCTTTATCATACTCAGCATGTGTGATAATTGCTACGTCACATTGTGCAAAGCTTGAAGTGAAATGACTCAAGGTGTTCTGAAATGGGTTCACTCCATCTATTGATGTTTCAAGAGGCATTCAAACCACAAGAATGGGGACCTGTGAGGGTCCTTCAGGAAATTGCACCCAGCCTCTGAAGAGATGTTATATGTGATGCATACTTTAAAATTCTGCTCTCACACTCCAGATTTCATAGTTCAGTCTAAAAGACAGCACAAACCAGGGCTCAACAATAAAGATTTTTCTACAGACCAAGTTCACTTTTTTATATGGCCTGGTGAAATTTTCACCGGCCTGAAAGGAAGGGGAAAATTGCTTAATTTTATTTATTTACTTACTTATATTTTATTAGTATTATTATTTTACTATAAATGCTATACACACAGCTTTTTTTGCCGTTTTGTGTTTCTTTACAAAACAAATGCGCAACAACTGTTATAAAACAAAGTCAGCATGAAATGACATTTGGTACCATGACAAATAAAATTGAGTAAACTCAACAAAAGTTTATTTTTGAATATTAAGTAGTGATTTTTTTGAGTATTTATGAGTAATGTAAACCTGTTTCATTTGAATCCACTAAAAATAGCATCTAACTATTAGCAAGCAATAATTCACCTACATGTGCTAACATAAGGCTCTATTCTTCACCAAAATGTTTAACTACCAAAATGGAAACAGAAACCCCTATATATTCCGACATAAGGTGACATATTATTTCAACTGATTTCTGACTGTCACTGGCTTAACACGGTGTAGCTCTCGTGGTTATAGGAAAAAATACACTTTTTGTTATGAGTATGCAGGCGCAGCTCCCTTAAAGGTATTATAACCACTCTGTATCCTCTGAGTAAGTTCGGAACTGACGAGTTTGTGTCCGTGGGTTCACTATCGGCCGAGTGCAATTCCTAAGCGATACCTGGTCCCTAATGAACGAAGGATTGAAAGTATGGGATTTTCAGAATAATCAAATATCTAAATTAATAATCAATATTTGTGATCAGTTTTTAATTAAGAATATTGTCTAAACTTAACGATCACTTGAAATTGGAGTCAGACTGAACACGGAGCTAGACTAAAATTGAAACTAAATCCTGATAAATTCAGAAGTGCAAGTAAAAGACCGAATACGCATTAAACCTTCGACCAGGCCACTGGATTCCATTTTTTGGGCTGGCGGGTGGAACCTTACACCCAATAACAGCAAAACTTCGTAGAGGGCTAAGGCTGATGATACACGGGGCAACATTTTGAGCAATTTTGCCGGGCAGCTTTTTTTGAGCAATGTTGCTTAGGCACTTTCCAATTGAGAATGGGTAACAAATTTCTATCTGGATATTTTAGATTGGTCGTGGGCCCTGTGTCTCACCTGGTTGCCCGTTGATGGCAACATTTCCCAAAGTTGCCCTGCAACATTGCTCAAAAAGTTGCCCAGTGTATCATCAGCCTAAGAGGTGGCATGACAGCAACATAGATTAAATCCAGCATTGGCCCATCTGAGCAAGTGGCGGTTCTGTCAACAAGCCTGAACCAGCCTCACGCTCATCATTGAGCCCTGTAAAAAAAAAAAAAAAAAAAAAATGCTGACTCCAAGAGTTCATTTTCACTTTATAGATGTGAATGTCATATCCTATCTGCCTAGGTGGGAAGTAAAATAAGACTGGAGCACTGTTCATTCGGCATTCTGCTGCCCTGGCACCTGTGGGAAAAGCAATCTGGCATCCCTCCATCACCACCTCTCCCCTCCTGTCCCGGGTGTAAAAAGGTGTTGTCCACTAGTTGAACCTTGCCCACAGCACACAGTCAGAGGTGACGTGACAGATGGAAAAAAAGCTGTTTATTTGGCTTGTGCTCAGTTTTTGAACTGACAGGTAAAACCTGGCCCTGCTTCCCTGCTCCTGACAGATGTGGCCATTAGTTCTAACACACTAGCATACCAACCAGTTTAGAGTGGCAACATCTCACTGACTGAGGAGTGAGGGAGCTCTGATTGGAGTCAGACTCACAGTGCTAAACTCCCTCACTGACAACAACAGGAAAAAGCTCTAGACTTTCACTGAAACCAATGATTATGCTCATTTGGCTGTCCTTTTCAGACCTAATGAATCAATAAATGGAGGCAGTATTCTTCTGGAAGGGAGCAGTGAAGAATTATAGTCTCAAATGCATCCCAGTATAAAACCATGTCTTAAAGGGACAGTTCACCCAAAAATGAGAATTCGTTCATTATTTATTCACCTTGTGTTGTTCCAAACACCTTTGTTATTATTTTAAAATATTATATAATAATAATAATAATAATAAATAAACTATTCAATTTGAATATTTTTTAAATGTAATTTATTCCTGTGATTGGAAAGCTGAATTTTCAGCAGCCATTACTCCAGTCTTCAGTGTCACATGATCCTTCAGAAAACATTCTAATATGCTGATTTGCTGCTCAAGAAAAATTTCTTATTATTAATGTTAAACACAGTTGTAGTGATTAGTCACCAAACACAAACATTTTGTTGTGACATCATTTGGAACCATACTTCTACAATAAACACTTTATTTTCTGTAACTACAGTATTTAGAATAAAATACTTTGAAATATTTTAGTGGCTAAAATAGTTCAAATTCATGTGTTTCCAAAAAGAAAAAACAACAACAACTAACATCTGTACTGTATAAGAGGGTCATACTTTCTTCCAGATGTTAACACTATTTCTACATATATTTACAAAACGAATCACCCTGTAGACATGTTGTGTCACAGACTAGGCAGACTTAGACTAAAGAAAACTCAACAATGGGGATGAGTGATTGAGTGATTCACATAGATGGTCTACATCAGTACACAGCACCAGTGGTTGGCAGAAGCATTAAGCTGACTTTTTATGGTTCAGAGCGCAGAGCACCTGCTTCCTACAAAGGTTTCCTCAAGGCATGTTTGTACACAAAATGACCAGTCGTCTCAAAGACCACTGGGTGAATCATAAGGTTTAAGAGATTTGAGCCTCCAGACTAACGCAGCCTTGGACACATCACAGACCAAACATGCTCCACTTTCACACTGTCCTCCAACACAAGTAATATACCATTTTCCAAAAGAAAACATTTATTTAAATAGACATGCTTTTACATTTTGTCTAATATTCCAAAACTCGTCACAATTGAGTTTTCACAATTGATTCTTTTAATGAACAGTATAAATTCAACTAATTACCACTGAACTACCATGAAATAGCCACATTCTTTCAGCACCAAACAATTTACCACTGGAGTTCAAGTCCAATATGACGGTTTCCTGTCCCACAAGTCACTTAATGCTCTAAAACAGGGGTGTCAAACTCAGTTCCTGGAGGGCCACAGCCCTGCACAGTTTAGATGCAACCCTAATTAAACAAACCTGATCCAGCTAATCAAGTCATTAAGGCTTATTTGAAAACTACATGGTATGTGAGTTGGAGCAGGGTTGGAACTAAACTCTGCAGGGCTGCGGCCCTCCAGGAACTGAGTGTGACACCCCTGCTCTAAAAGATTATGATTCTGTTTTTTGAAACAGACTAGAGTAGACTAATTTCACAACGGATTCCAAGATTTTCTATTTCGTCATACATCTGTTCAAATCTTTGTGGAAGTTAACACTGGATCCCGCTGTGAGGAAAATGACCTCCTTTGACCAAATATAATAACCTGTCAAAAAATGACTACTTGCTTAAATATTAGAAAAGGTCAAAGGAAAATTGAAAAAACAGGAAGTAACATTTCTTCTTCATGTCAAATTTAATTGCCCAAATGTCCCAGTGCTCCCCCTTGTGTACATTTTATAATGTAGAGATACACACACATACACACACACTTTAATTTTATTTTATTTTTTTTTTATTTTTACTTTTATTAAAAATATGAAGTATATTTGCATTCAAAAAGCAAAGTAAAAATGAGGTTAAAGAAGTAAAGATCATCTTTCTTAAAGATATTTTGTAAAATTCTTACCGTAAATATATCAAAATTTATTTTTGATTAGTAATATGCATTGCTAAGAACTTAATTTGGACAACTTTAAAGGCAATGTTCTCAATATTTTGATTTTTTTTTTTTGTTTGTTTTTTTTTTGTTTTTTTTTTGCACCCTCAGATTCCAGATTTTCAAATAGTTGTATCTCAGTCAAATATTGCGCTATCCTAACAAACCTTACATCAATGGAAAGCTTATTAGGTGATGTGTAGATGTATTGGGTGATGTATGGCTTTCAGGTGATGTATAAATCTCAATTTCAAAAAAATTGACCCTTATAACTGGTTTTGTGGTCCAGGGTCACAAATTATTAAAATATTTTCAAATAGAACATATTGAGGTATATGGTAAATTTTAAATGGCCGTCAGTGGAGAAAGATGCTATAACAGGGGACAACTGGAATGTGCTAACTTGATAAACCTTGACCCCTTGATTTCAACGCAATTACACTGATAAAGTTTGTCACCGGTTAACATCAATGTTGATTACCCAATCAAGTCAGACCCAGCATCATTGAGTCTTAAGGCAGCACAGACAATGCGTCTCACAATGCACTAGCCCTAAAAGGACCAGAAAAAATAGGTGTTTGGTTCTTTACAGTGCCATTTCCATATCTGTGCAGTTTTGCATGGTCTGCATGCAGTTTAGGCCTAAAGAGGAGTCATTACCACCAAATGAGCAGTGTTTGCATACCAAGAATGGCTTAAGGTGCTTGTTTTTATGCAGCCCTCTATCATTTCCTGTAATTGAAGACAAGCGTGCCATTTTCTTCTCATTTACAAGATAATTTGATGGAAGGCAAATGTTATCATTTGGTGTGGGGGGGAGGCACATCGTATCTGTTTGCTTTTGCACAATTTTCCTGCATGGCACCTCGCTTACCGCGACACCAAGACCTCGCGCAATAAAAGAAATGTCAATGAAAAGAAAAGTAAAAGTATTAATCTGCCAGTACGCCTGGCTATGTGTCTCTAATTACCTTGGAAATCAAGTCAATACGGAATTAGTATGCAAATAGCCACACAGGATGAGACGCCACTTACACTGGCCTGATCAAAAGCTGGTTGTGCTGTGAAAGTAATTCACATTGAAATGCATATGCAAGAGGTAATCAAAGGCTACTACACCAGCATAAAGCATCGAGAGCAACAATTACAAGCACAGAAGGCTGACGAGGTCTAATTCGACAAAGCAATTGCTACAAGTTTCCTTAATTAACAATCACAAATGAGACACAGAATAGTGAGACAAATTGATTTCTAAAGAGGTAGTTGAATAGTGATTGTGAATGGGTCGAGGAAGCGTTTTATATTTGAATTTGTAAGAAAGATGTCAATGACCCAAGACGAAGCGGTTCAGGATCGTTCAGTCTAGCCCATGTATTTCCATCTATCTCGAGATTGAAACATTCTGGATCCATTACTCTACACCAGAGCCAGTGCTCATTTCATTTCTGTCTCGTGTCTTTGATTGGATATAATGACTCTGAAATCTCAACACGATAAGAAAGGAGAATGTGGCCGCCTCAACTCAGGAGAGAGTGTATGGGGAATTGTTAAGACCGTGATTATTGGTGTGTGTTCCTGGCACTTTTTTCTTTTTTCATTTCCTTTGTTGTCTAGGTTTAGAAAAATCACAAAGTCTCATTAACACCTACAATATGCCATACCAACACAATCTGTGATAACACCCTTACATAATTTAACTGAACACTGAATAATTTGACTGCTTTGCATCTGTTGTGTGCTTAATAACACCACAGGAAACATTATGGACAGTGAAATATGCATTCACGTTCATCCTGATTTAATCGTTAATAAGCTTAACGTTCATTAGATAAGTCCTTAATAGACAAGTTTCCTGTAAAGACGCATAAAGAGGTTTAGAGAAGAAATCTGATTTCTGATTTTTTAAATCCTACAACTTTATCCTAAAAAATAATTTCAAAACTCATATACATATTACAGGTTTTAATTCATTAAAATATGTTTTTCTCTATGTGGTTTCAGATATTGGCATTAAGCCTTTGCGGGGCCCTGGGCTAAGGCAGCATTCTTCGTACGTCGCTTATTACATCTGAGATGATTTGAAAGATTCTAGATCTTCTAATCCTGATAACTGATCTCTGGCTAATTTGGTTTTTCAAACGAATTTGCGTATTTGATTAAAATATCTGGATTAAGTTGTCTAGATTACTGCGCGTTCTCGTGTTCTCTGAAAAGGGCAGATGTATCGATACTCGAAACCACGATCAGCAATGTAGCGATTGGCTGGTGGCAAGACAGCAACGTAATGACATCATATAGCTAATTAAAAAAAAAGACACCTGACGAATAAAAACTGACAAATTTCTGGACCTTTATAGGGAAACAGCCAAGCGAACAAAACTACATAATTGTTATAATAGATAAATGAAATGTGCACTGCTTTTAATTCATTTGTATTTATTTTTACATGATTCCCAATTATTTATATTCACAATTTCTAGTAGGCTATTTGTACAGGCTTTACATTTTTATTTCAGTGTTGTAATTAGCAATTCATTTAATTTTATCTTTGAAGCAGATTTGTTATGTGACAGCATTAATTAAAGTTTCTTAAGGGTCAAGATCAAGTTATCTACATCTCCTGCGCTCCCTCAAGCTACTCCTATAATAGCTGTCACCACTCAAATTAATTTTGAGTGGTGACAGATTAACTGTATCAGATTAACTGTATGACATGTGTGTAAGACTCCAATACAATTATAAAGTAATTGTTTCATCACTAATAAATAGTTTGATGAGTAAAACTGGCTATGTCTATAGTATTATCGACTACACAACATTATTCTATTATTTTCAAATTAATTTTTAAATTATTATTATTTTAAATTATTGTCCCTGGACCAGTAGGGTACTCTTGTAATAAAGTAGCGGTGGCTGGGACAGATTTTAAGTATCAATTCTGCTTAAAAAGATGCAATCTAATCCTGTTTACATGAAATAAGCCTGCTCCGGAGCAGGTTTAAGTTTACGGACCTGTTGCTATGACAGCAAGTCCAGGATAAGCTTCAAAGAACCAAATGATCCAAGATCAAGTGAAATCATCAACAATCAAATCCAGCTAACTGAGTTAGGGACTGACGGGCCCCAGCTCGCAGTGAAGCGGCAGCGATAGGCGGCGGAGGATTCCGCTTGATCTTAAAGCCTTCCTTGAGCGGCTACATTCGCAATTCAAACAATACTTTGGAAAAAGAATAATTTATTTGTTATCTGTATAGTCTAGGTGGTCATACGGTGTATGCCTGCAAATACGGGACAAACTGATGCCGTAAATACGGGACGATTCCGTATTATACGGAACGGTTGGCAACCCTATATAAAATGCAAAAGAGAAATGACTCGAGGGGCCCCCAAGTGTTCGGGGCCCTGGGCTGCAGCCCATGTTGCCCATTAGGATAACGCAGCCCTGGACCCACTGTGTATATGTGGTCAACTAGAATATTCTGGGTTCAATTAGAAATTAAGCTCAATCAACAGCACTTTTAACATAATGTTGATTACCACAAAAAAACTCTTCAAAATAATTACAAAATAATTTATTTTAATCTGGGTCACAGACAGTGACTTGAAGTAAATAGATGGTGTAAAATGATTTTATGATTTTATTGTGACAAACACACACACACACGCACGCACGCATACACACACACACACACACACACACACATATATATATATATATATATACATACTGTATATATACTAACCTTTAACCTTACTAACCTTATACGTTTACAACTACACTGCTATGACAAAATAACACCATAAATCCTAAAACAACCATTAAAAAAAATTTCACAAAAATATTTTAAAATTATACAAATTATAGAAGCAGAAATGGGTCCCATTTACTTCCATAATAAGTGCCTCACTATAATCCACATTTTAAAATAAAATAAAATAAAATAAAATAAATAGCTGAGTCTATCTTCTACTGAACCTGGAAAACTAATCTTAACTAAATTATTGGTTGAGTCTAAAAATTAACAATCCATCAATATTCAAGAAAATGAGATATCGACAGCCATTCTCCTCACATCCCATAGTACAAGGTCTCAGAAGTTGACCAAAAACACAGTTAAAGGACCCATGCAGATAACCTTTGACCTGTTGTCACTAACGGTCACTATAATCCCCTGAGCTTCTTTGGAAACAGGTCAGCAGATTGTGGCTCGCTCAATGCCAGACATCCTGGTACTAAGGGGATGACGCCAACACATGCCAACAGCAAACTGTGATGGTGATGATGATAATGTAACAGTGCAGTACTCCGGTAACCCTGTCACTTCTTCCTACATTTATGGTGATATTCTATCTGAACTCTGCCTTCCGCTGACTGTGTTCACATATTTGTTGACGTAAGAGGACATGCTTCATACTGTCTCGCTCTCTAAGAGTAAAAAGCATGTAATGTTTCACGGGCTGGAAAGCAGACACAGACTTCAAAAAAGCCACCCGGGTGTTTGTTGACCAACATAGGTAACCATATGGTGGGTTTCATAAAGTAAATCATACGTGCAGAACCATGATTCAATATAGATCAATTCAGACATGCTCAAAAAAAAAAAAAAAAAAAATCCCATCTTATTTTTAGGAATTTGATCAGGAATTATCCAAAACTAACTAACTAGCTATTTATTTAGTTACAGAATTTTAACACAAATGATCTGCAAAAAAAAATAAAATAAAAAATGTTTAGCTCATAAATCTGAGGGGGCATGTGCTTCTTCAAAGGTTTCGGCAAATCAGTTTATAATTGTAAGTTATTAGTGTTCTGTTGTAATATGGACTGACAAACCTTTCTGTGTTGTTACTTATTTAGAAATGGACCCAATTAGAGGACACTGTTATCACAAGTGATGGTGGCTGATGTGTATATTATTATTCTAGGCACACAGCAATAAATTCACACGTTATTAATGTTCATTAATAATACACTACAATACCACAAAAAGCATGAAATAAAATGTTATGGTACATGGGGTGATCATTTTTAGGTGAACTACGCCTTTAAGACACAGAAAACTGAGAAAGACAATGAAACAGTGAGGATGGTCACAGAGGAAAAGTGAGAAATGGAGTTAGAGAGGAGATAGCCCAAGTGTGTCTTGATATTGTATCAAAATAATGGTACAACAGGATGTCTCACACATTCTCTTTTTTTCTGCAAGCTGTGCTTGTTACAACTATCTCCTGTTGCTATGGTTGGAGAAGACCTGTAGGGGTGACAGCTGTCAATCAAACTTCATCAGCCAGGAAGATTTAAGTGTGTTCATGGGTTTATGTGCATATGAATGCACATGTGGGATAGATGCAGAGACAAGATCTGCTGAGGCAGAAAAAAAAAAACATAAGTCTGAAGATTTCTCCAGATGTTTAACAAATTATGTTGGATGTCAGAACTGATGATGTTGGGGCATCATTTACGTAGAATATAAAATTAGTGACACTATATCTACATTTCAGAAAAATCCTTTATTCTTTGGACTTTAGGAAGGACAAAGGAACACATAAGCTACAAATAATGCCTTTCTTTTAACATGACAAATCAACTAGATAAAGGCAGTTCAGGACATTTGTGGAAAGACCCCACTGATCTGCAAAAAAAGCCTCTATCCACTGACTTGCTTTGAGCTAAATAATTTTTTAACTTTTAAATTTGACTCTGACCTGGACCATTTTATATAAAGACAACTCTGTATGTTATACAAATACAGAATATTCAAGTATTTACAAGTTGGGAAGTCATAATTATGATGTCAGGTGCATTCAATTCACTTTGGGTGGGGAAAATACAGCAAAGATTTTCAAACTCTACTTCTACAAAACGATAAACTAAGAATGTGTATCAGGTGTCTTTTTACTTTCTTATGTTTTTATTTAATTTCTAAAGCTGCCATAAATTAAATTGTTGTATATAATATTGTAATTGTACAATACTATTGAATTTTGTACATGCAACTTAGCATACTTTATTATAATATTATATATATACCCCCAACACAGAAATTGAAACAAAGAAAATCTTGTCTTTGTGGTGGAATTCATGTGTGTCAAACATGTAAATGTGATTTTTTTTTTTTTTTTGGTTACATTTTATTTTAAGGTGTCTTTGTTACAGTGTAATTATACATTTAAGTACTGAGTAATATTAATTAACTACATGTACTTATTATATGGTTAGGGTTAGGGTTTGGCTTAGGGCTACTTGCATGTAATTGTGTATAATTAATTGTTATTATAATAGTAAGTCCACGTAACGTGTAACAAGGACACCTTAAAATACAGTGTTACTGATTTTTTTCATTATGACTTGAATCTTGAATGCACCAATAGTACTCCTTGTGGAAAACACACACTGTATCAAAAATCTGAAGAAATACAGAAAATGTCCTGGCAGAAAATTACCAGTAAATTTGATGGTAAGTTTGCAGACATTTTCCTTCAGCCCTAATACACAACAAAATTCATAATTCAAAATACGTGTAAAACCCCTTTGGGGAAGAAAAAAATAATAATAAAACAGAAAATACTATATTGGGCCCTATAAAAGTATGAAAACAAAGTTACAATTTAATTTGACCATGACTTTCATGAGATGTGAAGACCTGTAAATCTACTATGCCAATTCACAATGCTAAAACGCTTTTGTTCAGAGATTTCCAAGGTTGATAATGTCTACACCAGTTGTCTTACATTTTTGCAGCCAGTATCATTATTAGCACTTGCCCCTTGATCTGAAACTGCTGCTGTCTTACTGTTTAATTGTCATCCACCTCTAATCTAGGTCTGGCCTCCACAAAGAGCTGCGGGGAAATGAGCGGAGTCACAGCATTCTCATTCTCTTATCACTAGGACAGCAAAGAGCCAAAACCTACGCATTAATTAAGGTGAAATGAAGATCAAACCCATACAGTTTAGTATAATTTGCATAACCTACTTTAAACACCGTTTTGGGCAGCGAGAAAGAAAGCTGCGAGTTCAACAAAGACCAGCCATTGTTTACAGGGAGTGTCAAAAACACATGACAGGCCACATGGCTCTTCTAACTTGCCTCTATGACTATAATTGCTCATAATTCACTTGAGTGCTTTTAATGAAGGAATCAAGCCTGCCAGGGTGATCGGAGTGAATTCGGTTCTCCCCTTCTGTCGTGAACTTTCCCCAGGTGCCTTAGTAATTCTATCCATGTGCATCTCTTGTGTCTGAGGCTCGATACACAAAGCATGACGAAATTCACTGGGTGATTGAAAGAGCACCTTCCGTTCTGCAGAGGAGTTTCAGCAACTTCCAGGATTTAATCAATCGAAGCGTTAAGTGCAATTCAGGTCACACAGCACGTAGCACATCCTGGCCTGCTTCGCCTTTGCCTCACACAACAGCTTTTACACGTGTTGTAGATCTCGTTTCGTGTGGTCAGGGGATCGAGGATACTCTGGGTACATGCCCTTTCTGACTTTTGAGGTCTAAACAATGGGACTGAACAGAGGTTACCAGGGTTGGGAAAAATTCTAAATTAAAACAGCTGGCTTCCTGTCAGTTCATGAGTTGGAATTTGAATTTATTTGACCACGTTCCACATGAGACTGAAAAGAAATTTGAATTTAAATGACAAGAATTCATATAATTAATTAACAGAATGAAAAAAAAAATATATACTATAACTAATAGCAACAACAATAGCATTCTATAACATTGTTCTATAATTGACAATATATTAAAGTTTTATACACAATCAGTAAAATTTTTCATGTTTTTCAAAGACCTTTATGCTCATCAAGGCTGCAGTTATTTGATCAGAAATACAGAAAATTTCATTTATTCCTGTGATGCAAAGCTGAATTTGCAGCATCATTACTCCAGTCTTCAGTGTCACGTGATCCTTCAGAAATCTGTCTAATATGCTGATTTATTATCAGTGTTGGAAACTGTGCTGCTTAATATTTTTTTTGGAACTTGTGATACTTTTCTCAGGATTCATTGATGAATAAAAAGTTCAAAAGAACAGCATTTATTCAAAATAAATAATCTTTCCTTACAATATACCATTCAAAAGTTTGGAGTAAGTAGGCAAAATTTTTGGTCTGTCTCTTTGTTGAAGAAAATTAATATTTTTATACTTTAAAGGTCAATGCACACTAATTCGGATCAGGTTCGATTTTCTGCATTTTCACATCCGTAGCAAGCTTTTTGATAGGAAAAGATGACGAATACAAAATAAATGAAAAAACACATACGAAAATTTTGGACTCAGTGTGCAATGACCTTTATTCAGCAAGGATGTTTAACACATTGATAAAAAGTGATAGTAAAGACTTCTATTGCTAGAGGAGATTTCTATTTTGAATAAATTCTGTTCTTTTTAACTTTTTAGACATGGAGCATTAACATGAATTGTTATTTGAATTTAATTATAATTCGAATTTAAGGAAGTAGAATCTACTAAAGTAGGTTTGTGTGTGAGAGAGATATTATAGATAGATAGATAGACAGATAGATAGATAGATAGATAGATAGATAGATAGATAGACACAAGCATACACATACATACATACAGTACATACATACTTCAGTAGTTTCCACTTCCATGCTCGATGTCTAATAGCAGTACAATAAATGTGAGAACAGAGACATTATTCAGAATTTATAATTTTGCTGAGTCATACCATTATGATTTCTCTACAGTCCCATTATTTGTACACTATATTGTGTTGCACCAGTTTTTAAAAACTGAAGGATTATTCACAGAATTTAATTCATTTTCGTATCATGCACAGCCAACCAATGAGGCTTGACTTGTTGTCTGAAGGTAAAGAACCTCACTGGTCATTTATTCAGGCAAAGACAATCAACCATAAAACTATTATCACATATTCTAGAAAGATATTGATTAAAGGCTGTTGTAAGTCATCCGTCTTGATCACAGCCTGAAAATTAAATAATTCCAGCGATGGAGTTAGTGCCATCTACATAATTATGTTTTAGAGACCTAATCGTATATTCAGTGAAAACTTTGAACATCTGGAATGGCCTGTTTATACAGTACAGAGCAGGCGACACTTAGAAGCAAGAAGAGTTTTGTCATGTCATTATTATTTTTGTTGTTGCTTTGGATAGAGTACAAAAACATTGATTACAAACAATTACTGTCACTATAACTGCAGTAATAAAATAATTACTGTAACGCTTCTCATTTGCTTATGTAAAAGCTTTTGTTGTGCCATGTGACATCACGCACAAACCCAAAATAATTAAAATGCAAGCTCAATCATCTCTCAATTCAAAACACTCTTTCTCCAACCTTTCATGAAATTACTGTTTGTTAATTCAAACATTCACTGATTCATTTTCATGTGCATTCATATTCATTTATTTTACTACTACAGACGCGTGTAGCGGGTGAAAGAGAATGAGATATGGGTCAGGGATTTACGCAGTACATTTGAAAAGGAATAGGAGATTGACTCTGTATAGAGAGACAAGCTTTGACCTCAACGCCTCCTGTGAAGGAAACTTGGTCAAAAACATTTCAAAGGAAGGAGTATGTGTGGTGTGCTCACAGTGAGGGGAAAAAATGAACATCAAACCCCAACAATTCTAAAATGCTCTTTTTTGTTCCTTCTCTGGTCATGTAAGGTTAACACTTGACTTTAAGACTGTCTCGCTGAGTTTGGGCGAATAATTTGAGGATTTGTGTGCCGTTCTCTGCTTGTTACAGCTTAAGGGAGTGTGCTGCAATATGACAGAATTGTTTTAGAAATTGTATAGTGCAATTAAAATTTATAGTAAGTGCTTCTTGATTGGAGTTGAACAGTTTTAGACTTTTTTTGTCACCAAAAGGCATATTTGTCAAATCAAAGAGATTAGCACAAAATTGCATTTATGTTGCTCCCTCAGCATCTGTGTGTAAAAAAAATAATAAATAAATTGCCTTGTTTTCCAATCTGATGCAAGTCAATGACAAACAAGACGGAAACTAGTCTCCAGGCATAATTGCAAGTTTGGAACTAAAAGTAAAATTACATTAAAACAGGAACTCAGACAGAAATGGGCTGTTTTCTTGGTGGAATACAGGTGCATTCTGACTATTCTTCCTGGAGTCAAGATAAAAAAGTTTCTGGCTAAAACTTCAGGGAGAAAATGTCTCAGCCTACCTTTTTCTTACCTAGATTCTCTCAGAAAGCCACCATTCCATGGGTATTCACTTTAAAGGTCTTTTTATTTTTTTATTTTTTTTTTATTTATTTTTTTTTTTTTTGTTCCCAAGGTTTTCAAAGACCTGCTGCTTGGAGCAGGGCAAGTAAAGGAAATATGTGTAAAAGAAGTCTTTTTTACCTTGCCAGAATGTGTTGAAAGGCACAAAACACTGGCTCTAATATAAAAAGAGCTCCACTCACTATACCGTTTTTCAAACAGAATTCACAATAGTTGTATTGCAAAGATAAAGTGTACTTCAGACCATTTTGAAAATGATACTACTTTGTCAAAAACATATATATATATATATATATATATATATATATATATATATATATATATATATATATATATATATAAAATTTACATTTAGTAATTTAGCAGACGCTTTTATCCAAAGTGACTTACAAATGAGGACAATGGAAATATATACGTATTGTGTGTGTGTGTGTGTGTGTGTTTTGTTTTGTTTTTTTCAAATATGATTTATTCTAATGCAATATTCTCATCGGTTTTCTATCAGCTGTGACATAGGCTATAAATCTGCATGTTTTTTTTATATTTTATCCAAGGGCATTTATTTATTTATTTATTTTAGTTATTTATTTATTTATTTATTTACCTTTATAGAGGGCATTTTCTCACTAATCTCATTAACTTTCATTTTTATTAACTATACGTTATCAAATTAAATCATTTACACTGAAAAATACAACTACATTAAATTATGAGATTCTTTTTAAAAAAAAAATATATACAAACAAGAAATTATGGTGGAAATTATATTTTTCAACGAAATTAAAATGCCAGTAGGTGCCAGTAGTGAACGTTTAGTGAGTGAGTCATTGTGTTGTTCATTCAAACGATTCGTTCAAACGGCAGATTCATCAGATGTTAATGGACGGGCTAATGAAACTTTGACTCAACCGATTCGTTCAAAACACTGCAATAGATGCATTATATACAGCAGCTATATCCACTATTCGCCAATCAGAATAATACTTGCGTTTTAGTGTTTACATAGTTATTTTCAGAGATGGGAAGTAACGAAGTACAAATACTTCGTTACTGTACTTAAGTAGATTTTTCTGGTATCAGTACTTTACTTCACTAGGCCTATTTATTTTTCTGACTACTTTTTACTTTTATTCCTTACATTTTTACACAAATATCTGTACTTTCTACTTCTTACATTTTCAAACCAGGCTCGTTACTTTAGTTTGGTGGATCACCATTCGATAACAAATCTGTAATAAATTATTAATCGTTTAGTCTTGACTGGCAACGTGAGTCGGCTCGCGCCCGCTCCGCGTCTCTGCCAAAAGGTTTCTATCATAGTAATCAATGCAGAGACTCGAGAATGGAGTGGATCAGAGAGGCAAAATTACTGACCTGTTCATGACTTCAAGTGCGGGTCAGTTTAATCTGTAAATAGGCTGTAGTTTTGTGTTTGTTTACGTAGTTAAGAATTAAACAGCTAGCAACTCTTAGCAGTAGCAGCCAGATGATTAATAATAGTCTACTCTAAACTAAACTAAACTAAACTAAATTACTATCATCACTCAAAATACTGTATGATAAAGGACATCATTATTATCTACTGTAAAGTTATAGTAATTTAGCAAACAAATGTTATAAAACATCGTTTTATAATACGTTTAGAGGAGAGGGAGCTCGGGCAGATAACAACACAACCCTTACGAAAATTCAAACCAAAAACCATGGTTATTTAACCATGGTAACCACAAATTAACCATGGTTTTGCTACACTAACTATAGTCTAACCATGAAATGTGTAGTACAACTATGGTTGTAAATTAAAACATATTGTAATCAATCTGCCAAAAAAAAAGAAAAAACATGGTTACTATACTTTTACTGTAATAAACCATTGTTAACTTTGGTAAGAGAAAAAATATGACTCATGATAATGCAATAACATGTACAGTATTAGGATTTTTCTCTAAATATATTGTCATGATGTAATTATTATTGTACTAATTTTGACATTAGGCAATTTAAAAGTATAGTTTCGCTAAATCTATAGTATTTAAGTCATAAGACAGAACAACAACTCATGGTCATAATGTGATACTTTAAATTGAACTAAAAGAAGTTATGTTATTGCAAACAGAATACAACAAGGTGGTTGTTTTGCAACAAGGTGGAGACAGTTCTGTTCATAACAGCAGATGGCTGATGGGAAATTGACAGGTACAAGAAAATTAGTGGAAAATTATTTTATTTAGTTATTTTGTATTAATGTGTCAATATGACGTGAGGTCCAGTTACCAACGTGACACTAAAACAGGTAATAGTATTGGGTACTTTTTACTTAAGTAAATGTCATAGCCAATACTTCTTTACTTTAACTTGAGTAAAAAAGTGTAGCCAGTACTTCTACTTTTACCAAAGTATTTTTAAACATGAGTGTCTGTACTTCTACTTGAGTGAAGGATGTGTGTGCTTTTGCCATCTCTGGTTATTTTTGGTTAGTGATGTTTTAACCATATTACTTGTCTGGGATTAATGAATCGTTAATGTCGAGCCTTGGAGTCTAGGCCTATGTGCCGGGGCTCAGCCCTGGTCGGCCCCGGCCCAATTTAAATCCTGGTCATTTATCATAATTACTTATCTGGTCCTAGATTTTGAAATTATTAAATCCCATTCAGGTCTTACTATTACATCCGTTGACCGTTGTATGAGTTCAAACTCTTTACAGTAAGAATTCTTTCCTTAAAATAAAACATTCACTGAAAGTCCTCTCTGGCTGTCAGAGAAAGCCAAATAAAGGGATTGTGAGCCCATGGTTTTGCTGTCAGAATGAGTGGCATTGAGCCGGCTGTAAGACACCTTGATAAAACTACAATTATTCTCAGGAGACTGTGGCCTGAGGTGGTACATGCATCAGTTTAAGGTGAGGAACATAAACTTTAACACCAATGATTTGGACCACAGGTATCTGATCTCAACCTAGGGCATGTCAGGGATACACAGAAGGTTATTTATTTCCATGTATGTCACTAAACAATTTATTATTCATTAATAAATGTATATTATAATAAAATGTTAGATAATAATATTAATATAGACAATAATATATAATAATAATATGAGTTTAAGCTATAATTTATAGTCTTTTCCACAACTGTTATGTCAGATTATGTATTATTATCAACAGCAACAATTCAATGCATATGATTTCACTGTTGTAGTCAATTTAATTACTGTAAATATTATAATTATTAAAAATGATTAAATTATTAAAATTTGTTCTGCTTAATCAGACACTTACAAAGAAACGTAACCTTTGTGTCATCGTGAGAAGAAAAAAAAAATTATTTTTATTATATATTTACAAAAGGATGATGACGCACGTATGACTTAATAAGCAGGCCGTTGAGCTGTGAATTCTGTTCTTTAAAATTCTCAGAAAGTCATTTTCACTTTCAAGTGTCTGCCAGCATCTCACTTTGAGGCAAATTATTACACAGGAGAAAAATATCTCCAAACAAAAAGCATCTAATCCTCTTTATTCAGCTCTTTAAAAGCGATTCTTCCACAGGGACAGTGCATTAAGCCAGGTTTGACACAGTGTACAGCTTTGTCTGTGTTTTTGCAGGCTCTGTCTGCATGAGGCTGGTCTTTTGCACCCTCTGTAATTTTAGAGCTTTTCATGGATAGAGATGGTGAACAATGATGAAAAGCCACAGTGGTTTGCCTCCCTCTGCATCACCTGTTACTTTCAAAGGTGCATATTTTTTAAAGGGTAGTATCAGTTGTTTGAAGACAAAGTGCGCGTAAAGGAAGTGTCACGCTTTAATTTTGTAGTCACTTTATTAGGTTTTGTCCGAATAAAAGTTAATTTCAAACAATTCACAGATAAACAGTTTCTTCCTTAATCAATATACAATGTGTTAAATGGTCCGTTCACCCCCCTCCCCAACGTACCCCAAAAAAAAACAAAAAAAAAAAAAACGAAAGTTCCAAACCTGCATGAATTTCTCTCTTCCATAGATCAAAAGTAGTGATGTTTAAAAAAAAAAAAAAAAAATCCTTTTTCCCAATTTCTTTTTCATTTTCATGAAAGTGAATGGAGACTGTCTGTCAAAATAATGAGAAAAAAAGCACCATAAAAGTAGTTCAAAAATCCCCCCTTTGTGTTCCAAAGAAGAAAGTAATATTGGTTTAAAAGGAGTAAAGGACAACAGAAAGTTAATTTGTGGGTGAACTATTCCTTTAATATAGGTTTAGGAAGCTGTTTCAACCCAATAAACCTGTCAATTACATTGTTAATTAGTTAGTATGCCAGTAGAATCTATTATCTGCTCAATTTTATGTTTTATCCAGATTTCAGTTTTTGTGCTAACCTCAATGTTTCATTTAGTAATATATTGTTTAAATGATCCAAAGCAGAGATGCCAAATGATTGAATCTATTTTTAGTTCTCCAAGAGAAGGATGACTCACAACTCTTTTAAAACAGCACAGCTAATGTCTGCTACACATGCCAGCTCATTTAGTGTCCACCAAACATACCAGTCTCTATCCAGGTTGTGTCCTTTCCTCTTGATAAGACCATGATTTAAATGATGTATTTATGCATCCCTTTGCATTTCTGAGTGTGATAATTTTCTGAATGAACATGAGTATATATTGAGAGTACTAAAGTGTGATGTATTGACTGACTCCTATTTCACATAAATGCTTTGAAAGACTTTGAAAACATAATGACAGACCTATAAAACATGGAAAACCATTCAAAGTGGCCTAGAGATCTTTTTAGGAATATGCAGAGCAGATAATTCATTTAGAGCCATATTTAGCTCAATTGTTCATTGTTTAAGTGGCTGAAACCTCTGTTTTTATCCTATAAAGCCCACATTCTCTACAGATTTATTCTATAGTGACACAAATGAGCTACCACCCTCCTCTGTGCTATTATCTGATGGGTGAAATTAAATGTCAAAGATGTGTCATGTCACACAGAATCGCCATCACTCGTGACTCCAGACGTGGGCCAGAGCGCATGACCTCGGGGCTTTGATCAAGATAACCAGGTGTCCACTCCCATTAACACAACAGCTTCAAAGAAAACCCATCCATTTATCAGTATTGCCATCACTAGACATGAACAGTTTGTGGTTCACTTTGAAAAGAGGTTCACCTTAAGGTTTTCATCTAGCCCTCTGAACTCCTGTGATTCCTGTATTAATCGTAGCACTAAAAATACAAATATAAACAACATTGAGTTCATGGAAGGCTTTGATAAATCTAGCCTTGAGGGCCTGTTTTCGTGTTCTTTTTAAACTCAACATGAAATCAAAATCAAACCTATTTAATTTTTAACACATGTTCATGGTCATATCGTGCATGATACAACAATATATAGTTTCACTGATATAATGAAGCATTAACAACTTTCTCATTTAGGCAATAAAAGATATATATCATTAAAATGTTACAATATTTCTGTATATAATGTTTTTGTAAATAATAAAAAGACAGAAAGAAAATTATTATTTAAAATTAATTATTAAAAGTCAATTGACATCACAACATTATATGCAGTATATATGAAAAATGAATGTTAATTTTGAAATTTGCTAAAAATTACATTTAACAGTGTATTTAAAAATTATTTTTTAGTGAATGAAAAAGATAATCTAAAGGTAAAAAAGATAATCTAAAGGTAAAAAAGGGGGAAAAAAACCATGAACAGTTAATACAAAATCAGCTTAGAAATTAAAACAAAAAAAATCAAATTTTAGCCAATAACTGATATTGTATTTTTTTTTTTCTTTTCTTAATGAATATGCTGTTTTACTTGTACATATGCCTCATTGCCATATTAAAACATTTAAATGGGTTGAAAACGTGCTGACTTTTATAAATAATAACTTAAGATTATTGACGCTTCTGTTGACAGTGGACATATACATCTTTGGCAAAAGGAGGTCAATAAATAGCTTTTGTGAAAAAAAAGTTTGGAACGATGCAAAAAAATGTATATTTTTAATTATGATATTGGGTCATGTTCATTAATGATGATTACAGTAATGAGGGTCATGAAAGGCAGGACCCAATCTAAAGCTCTGTTCTTTCAAGGCAATGGCTCGTGCGCAGTTAGAAGACTCAAGGATGACTAAGATGTCATCGAACAACCTGAAAATAATTGAAGACGATGTAACTAATTAAAAATGCCACTCACAAGGCCTTCCACTGATTAAATAATTACATAAAAAAGACAGAGTGGCTGAAAATATTATTCATTATGCAATCTTCAAATATGAAAGTGAGCTTCAAATTAAGTTTTATCATGTGCTGGCAGTAGCAACCATGGAGAGATACAGACTGGTTGACCACAGTCATTTGTGCAATTTAAATGTCAAATTTTTATAGTATTTTTCCAATTCTTGTGCAATTAAAATGGTCTTCATGACCTCATAATGTTGTAATTGCTTGATGACATAGAATATCTGTAATCTATACAAATGTATTTGTCACACCTGTTTAAACAGACGTGTGGTGATTAAAAATGCTCTTAAAAGTAAAACTTTTGAAATTATGAAATTAAAATAAATAGAAATAATAAAAAAAAAACAGACTCCACAGATTTTATAAATACAATTTAGGACGTTGTTTAACAAAGTTAATTATTGATTCCAGACAATTTTTAATTTTAATTTCACAATACAGTGGCCTCATGTGTTTCTCAAATAAAAAGAAAGGGTATCTACACAAAGCAAACAATTAAACTCAAACAGGGACAAATATATATATTTGCTCATCCCGGATTCAATTCCCCTGTAACATTTTGTAGTTTTAACAATTGAGTGACAAACATACAAATGAAATCGGATGTCTCATTTAGCAGGCAAACACACCTTTGTTTATGCACAGTGATTTGAACGGGGCGGTATGATGCCGTGCTAAGAATTTGCACCGAATGAAGTAGGTATAAGAACAAGTGCAAAAGTATAACAAAACGTTTAAAAGATCTCCACAGAAAAATGCAAAAAGAAAAGAGAGCCTTTGGGTATTATATGTGAATGAATTAGAATCAAATCCAGTCACGGCATGCATGTCATGCCCTTTAACCACAACAGAAGAAAATACAGCGGAACAACCAAAGACAAATGATGTTTGTATAAAAGTTATCACAGGCCGGTCTGTGAACTTCCCCTTGCCTTTGTCTTTATATAGTTTCCTGGTCTTTTAAAGTAAAATATGTAAATTTATCTGACAAGTTTCATAGCATATTTTTTAAAAAGTCAAACAAGGCAAGGATGAGCAAATTTCATGTGGGTGGTATTTACTTGAATGAAGAAGTATGAAACCAGCTTCCATCCAAACACAATGGAAAATGATATTGTAAACTGTAACCTACGACATGGTACAAAGTGCTGTTGCCAAATTCAGACGTTATCTTTTCCAACATTGCACAATTTTCCTGTGCAGTCACGAAGATTCTATATCCGGTAAAGTCTTATTTGGACATCAGATGTTTTAGATGGGGACGTAATGTAATTTCAGTATTTACAGGTACTAGTCTGAGAATTTTTTTTTTTTTTTTTTTTTTTGTCATACAAATCAGAAATTTCAGTGTTTTTCTCATACCACCCAAAATTCCCAGCTGATTTACCATCTGTTTTCTGACAAACGTGAATCTTAATTCAATTCCATCTCTGAGTCTGAACTGAGGAACTGGCTTTGAATGTCTTTTTTGGCCACTGCTAAGTGCCGTTGGGCTGGTATTTGACACTTTTGCAGGTAATGAGAGTTTAGGTATTTTGCACAAAGGATCTTAGATTCAAACAACTAACAGTTGAAATATACTGCTCACAATACATAATGCAAAGTTTTGTGAGTGACAACCATATTTACACGTAGCCTTGATTCTCCAAGTTATTGTTCAAGTAAGGAATACAAGACTCGATTCTGAACATGATGGATGACGCAGCAACACCAATTTGGCATCTCTTGGCTGTAAACAGCAAACATGGAAATCAACAGTTTAAAACTTTTGGTGTGAGCTAGTTTTGACCAAAGTTAGAAAACAAGGAATAAAACAATGGGATGTGACAATGGTTTAGCTGCAGTATGGTGTACAGTATATGAATTAATTTGTCCCCTCTTACTCCATGAATTAAAGAGATACCCAAAAGTGAAAACTGATACCATTTTCCTAACCTATATGACTTTGTGATATATGATATTTTGAAAAAATGTCTTAATTTGATTTATGTCCATACAATTATACTGAAGCACTGTTGCAAATCAGCTCAAAAAGGGAAATTTATATAAATAATTACAATTATGATTAATTACAATTATTTATATTGGCTGACAGTAATAACTGTAGCAGAGTTAAATTGCCATCAGCTGATCTGTTCGTCCAGCGAACATTCAGTGTAAATTCATATCAACTCTAAGAAAGGAAGTCTTGATGGTTTTGAACTTGCAATCACATTCTTCCTAGTTTGAAGAGTGATGAATTCCAAAGATGTTCTGACTCGATGGTGATTGAGAGTTTCTTCCCAGGTGAAAAGTGAAGAAGAGTTAAGAGACATCAGCTAAGATCCGAGAATCTTTGGTTGAATGGAAAGACAATGCCGCAAGGCCTGGCACAAAAACTTAAGGGTCCAGAAGAGTTCTAGCTTACATCCTGATCTTCTCAGAATCTAAAAGATCCGCAGACTGGGTGTGCTGAGGCCTGCCAGATGCGGTAGCGCCGGCCCTGGGATTTAGCAACCAGAAGATGGAGAGGGGATGGGAGACGAGTGAAGAGACTAAAAGCTAAAAACTAAAAACCAAACCCACACTAAAACAAAACTAGGCGGGTCACTGAAGTGAGGTCTTTTAAACCCTATGGAGGTCACACCTCTGGGGTGTCAAAGAGCCAATGGAATCCTGAACTTTTGGAGGGAAGGTTTTACGACTCTTTGTCTGTGAGCATGGTAATTTGCATGGGGTTGGATTGGAAGTTGATATACAAACTATTAAAGATTCTTAGAACACTAATATGTTATCATATGTTATAGTTATCAACAAGCAATATACACTGTCATTTAGATCATCCAAAAACGAATTGATAGAGACCAAACATGGAATAAATGAGGTGATATTAATTAGTGATCTATCATAAGCATGCATAAAACAATATACAATACAAAACAGTAACAATATACACAATGACCTGAGGATATGTGTGTTCATTCAAAGAAGGGTTTTTCAATAATTTAATTAGAGAAGAGTCCATTTTTATGTGCATTATGTGGCTTTCCTATGGAAAGTGTAGTGAGAGGGAGAACTCTCTACATGCCATTAGGTCGTAAACTTTATCTGGCCTGGCAAAAGTCTCCTGGTTGCCATGGTAACCAGGGGCCTTGACTTCGTTCACAGACATATAGGCACGAGTCTGGTGTAGGGTGAGGGGTCTGTGACTGTTTGTTAATCTAAGGAATAATTGATTTGTTAAATCTAATGAACAAATGTGTGTCTGATTGGTTCAAATGCTACAGCACGCATGCGACTCGTGGTGTTTTCAGCCCCTAACGACTCAATATATGAGGAAATGAACACTTGAATATAATTTCTAGAATTGCTCTGAGAGTCACTTTATTAGCATTTTACCATTTCTTTAAGAAAAACTAGCTCATAAAGGTCTTCACAGCAACCCGTCAAAATAAAAGTTTGGTTTAACTTCAAACTGAAGCCTAATTGTTTAAAAACTAGTATCTTAATTTAACTACTGGTACCTGGATGATACTTAAATAACACTACCATAGCCACCAGCCCAGAACAGGGGTCATTTTATTCCCCAGTGGTAACTATAATATTCTGCTACACGTCTTTGCCAAAGCATATCCCGATCAGAATGGCCACAAGGACAAGCAAGAGTGCGGAGACAAAATGAGTTCATTCTGGGTATCGTACACTCTTCAATTGCTGATTCAAATGAAATCTTAACATGCAGGTCCAATGGAGTGTTACTGTTGAGAAATTAAACTCAAGTACTTTCATTTCCAAGATAACGGTTCTTTTCTTTTCGGCAAAGCTCATTAGTGTATGTTAAGCAAACAGCAATGCTGCGTCTAATCAAGCCGCCTCTTAGCATCAGACATAAGTGTCATGTGTGCAAGAAAAGAGATGCGCAATTGATTTACTGTCCTCTTTAGGTTTGAACTTTGCATCTTATCAGAGACGCCTGTGGCTTTAAGGTCATTCAATCCATGTTAATCACATGAATTTCCTGAAATCCCAACAGAGAACATTTTCACTTCAGCTAATCTCAGGCCTTTGGGAAATCTCATCATCAACTCAATAACAGTGTTCATCGTCAGGCAGTAAATGACTCTGCTGCACAGAGCAGCCACACCGTTGACTTCTTGGAAACACTGTCAATCAATTTTCTGTCCCTATTCAAATGGAAATCGTGCTTGACAGGTCTATTTGTTTATTTTATGAAAAAATAAAATGCCAAAGAAAATAAGCAAAAGACCAAGCTAACTCCCCCAAATGGTTCAAGTCCATCAAAAATAGGTGACAGTAACAAAGAAATATACAGACATATCTGCTAGCTATCAGTCCTAACCAAAATAAACCCCACAAATTGTGCATGTCGGTCAAAAATTATGGGTGTCTATTTTCCCCCTACATTTTGCACAGTGGTGTTTTTTTTTTTTTTTTGGTTTTGTTTTGTTTTGTTTTTAGCTGAAGCTGATGTTAACTCATAAAACAGTGATGATTAATCAGTGCTTTTCACATAAACATGATGACTGATTTTTGTCATCTATATTTGTACGCAGTTAAACCATACATTGATTTCAACTGAATATCAAAGGCTCCACATGTCCCTGATTATCCCATTACATTATTTGTCCTCTTCGTAGATACAAAATTTTGTATGGGCTGCACAGGAGTCTTTATTACCCTGCATTTTACTCATTCATTTGCCTATGACAGCACTGGACTTCAGCCATTCTGACAAATGAAAATCGATAGCCTGATCAATCTGGTAATAAAAACCATAATTTTTTTCTATTTTTAATTTCCATATGACCTAGTGACAGTAAACTTTTTTGTACTGACTCAAATTATCCTTGATATTTATATGCATAAATGTTATGAATACTTGTGGGCATTCAATATATCACGATGTATACGCCAAAACAACAAGACAAAATGGGTGAAATTACAATAAGTGGTGAAATTGGTTGATGTAACAAAGATAATTATGAAGCACTTTACATATGAAAATCAGTCATCATGGTGAAATGTGTTTTTGTGCTTCTTAAGAACTTTCTTGTTGCCAAGCAGCAATTTGAGGTGATGAAAATTCCTATAAAAAATAGTAACTTCGCATATATGAACACACAATGGGTTTGATTTTGCATGAAATGTTAAACCTTCACTTTTACTTTCAAAAAGATGGTGCATGACAAGCAACGATAAAAAAAATAATAATACAGATATCCTAATTATTATTTTTTTTTATTATTTTTTTTCTGTGGGATAATAATAAAAATAAAAAAATAAAGAAATAATAAATAAATAAATTACTGGAATGGAACTCGATGACAGACAGACAGCTTGGAATGACAACGGCAACTTCTCCATAACTTCATTGTTAAAATATTTATATTAAAAAAAAAAAAACATTTAATAAACAAGTCAAATTTACTTGTAGCGTTTTTCACAATACATTTTGTTTCATAGCAACTCATGATTCTAATGTTTATAATATCTTCCTGCCTTAGTCACATTTTGCACATTAAAGCTGACTGAAGGCAGTTTACATTTTGAGATGATACAAGTTGAGTTATGCTACATAATTGCTAATGTAGGCTTAAAAGGAGGTTATTGTTACTGGGTTTTTTTTTTGTTTTTTGTTTTTTTCTTCCCAAAGTAAAAAATCTAATCTCACAAAGCTTGCTTCTTGTGGGCTTTACCAGCTTTTGATTCAGTCTTGCTGTTTTTGTACAATTTTCTCTGGACGTCATGTAAATGGCTGGAACCAAGTGCACAAACAAAAATAAGCATGTTACATTTTCTGAGTCTCCGTTTACTATTCCTTTACATGCAACATGCAATTTTCCCAGCCAGTGATGTCGGTAAATCGTGGGCCTGTGCAATTCAATAAAGAGCACTTAAAATGCTGAGTGGCTCATGAATTATTCAGAAAACATCAACCTGCATACCCACAGAGCCAAACCCATGTCTCAGAAGCAGGGCCAGGACATCCATCGGAGTGCGGAGCCTCACTTTCCAAGATCTATATGTCTCTGCACACAGCAGCTGATGTGGCATAAAAAAGGTTCTGATCTCTCATACACTCAGGAGAACCCCAGTCATCCATTGGACCTGACATGGAGACGAGCTGCTCTTGCTACTTAAAAAGTTATTGTGAGAAGGGGTCTCCATGAATAAATCAGCAGCACAGTGATCCTGCTGGCTCAGCTCACAGCACCAGTCTGACACCCAGTGATAGAGCTCAGACTTTGACTGGAAGCAGGGATAGACTGGGGTTAACAGACAAGGAAGGAGCTCCTGAAAGAAGGAGAAAAGTTGACAAAAACGGGGATCCCTAATTCCCTCCTGCAAGATTTTAACTAGGGCTCTAAAATGAATAAAGATTTTACATAAATGATTTGACATACACACAAATGAATTGCATGAAAGGTAGGTCACTTAATTGCAATTAATCACATTTTTGAAAAAAAAAAATCCCCTAAATGAAGTGAAGAAATAAATAGGCAAGAGGTGGCTTACTTCAAGTTTGAAATGCATCGTTTGGAACAAATTTCATTGGTGGAGCATGAAAAACAGACAAAACAACCCAAAATGTGTCTAAATTATGCGTTATATAAGATTTAACTAGTAGAAGTGAAAAAAAAAAATTAAAAAATTAAACCAATAATTTGATTAAGGGTGTGTTTATTTTTTATTTATTTATTTTTTTGTCCAGAATAGTAATTTCCAGGTCATTTTTAACACCAAACCTAAAGATACAAAACAAAAGGAATTAGGATACAGTCAAAACCTGCTTGGATAGTTTTTATTATGCTGGGCTAAATGTATGTTTGTACATATGGTGGCATTTTAACTAGCTTATAACTCACAAAGAGCTTATAAAATGTGTAAAAGAGTCAAAACAGCAGCAGGAATTCCTTCAGTGGACATCTGCTGTATGCTTGTACCTAACTGTAATGTGTAACATGACAACTCCTATGACAGGGGGAAAAAAAACTATGCTTGAATATTTTGTCTTTTTAGGGGTCGCATCTTCGGAATCACATCTTGGTTTTAGTTCGTTCAGATATCTTTGGTTGTTTTGCGTTCATATTTCATTCGAACTGCACTTGAGTTCATTTGGAGGCAGACAGAGACCCACCTTTTTAGGGGGTCTCATTTCACTTGTTTGGTGCGTATCAAGGTTTGGATGGCAGCGTTGACACTTATTCAAATGAACCACACTAACAGAGCAATCGCACCAGAGTTCATTTCAATCAATCGAAATGGGGGGTCAGGGGTAGGCAAGTTCGGTCCTAGAGAGCTGCTGTCCTGCAGAGTTCAGTTCCAACCCTAAAAAAACCCACCTGCTTAAAGCCTTAGGCTACATTTACACTAGTGCATTTTTGTTTTAAAACACATAACTTTTGCTATGGTTACTCCTGTCGTTTACACTACTGCAACGCTGCAGACCCCGTTTTAGTTTGAAAACTCCAGGGTTGCATTTCAGTGTAAATGGACCAAAATGGAGACTTTTGAAAATGATGACGGGGTTGCCCAAATTTGCTCTGCGTATCGTTGATGACTGAGTAAACAATAACATCATGCTCATTATGAATGGTTATGTGATATGCGTTTTTGTTTGTGTAGTGTGAACAGAGATCATTTCTGAAACGCAGTGAAAACGCCAGTGTAGACCTTGTTTTCCTTTTAAAATGAAAACACACTAGTGTAAACAGGGCCTTAGTGATCCTTAAGACCTTGATGAGCTTGTTCAGGTGTGTTTGATCAGGGTTGGAGCTAAACTCTGCAGGACAGCACCTCTCTAGGACCGAGCTTGCCTACCCCTGCCCTAAGTGAAAAAAAAAATGTTGATCGTAAATATAACACATTTTACCCAACAATAATTTTCTGTTTATTTTAAAGGGATAGTTCACCCTTGCTATCTATGGAGGGTCAGAAAGCTCTTGGATTTCATCAAAAATATCTTAATTTGTGTTTTCCGAAGATGAACAAAGGTCTTACGGGTTTGGAACGACATTAGGGTGAGTGAATGACAGAATTTTCATTTTTGTGTGAACTATCCCTTTAAGAGCACACTTATGTTGTCTGCCACTTTAAATACTTGAGAGCTTTAAACTCAGGTGGATTCTGATTGCCTGTGAATGTTTTTAACGTTCATCAGCTAGAAAAAAATAATTCTGAAAGTGATTCCAACTAAACCTCTTTGTCATTGAGTTAGTTGTAGTGTGGACCAGTGTTGCCAAGTTTTCAAAACAAAACCCATCCAATTGCTATTCAAAACTAGCCCAATCATATTTTGAGGGCGGTTCACCAGTAAAAATCGCATTCTGGGGAGTAAAATACAAGTGTTTTGGAGGGGTTCCCCTAGTAAAATTCACATTTCATGGGCTAAATATCATGTTTTTGAAGTCGCTTCAACCAGCGGACATGAAAAACAACCCTCGGCAACAGTGTTAAAGTAGCCCAATTCCGCGGACTTGGCAACACTGGTGTGGACTTCCCTATTTCTCATGAAATTAGAGTGACTATTGAAACTTTATAGTTTTCACCCTTGATGTGAACCTGCGGTGCCAGTGTCAATGTCAGTTGCTGCCTATCTAGAGAGTTCAGTCACTTATCTGTTAGAATGCCTTTTAAGAAATCTGTCAGCAGCATTTGTAGGCAGCAAGGCAGCTCAGTAGGTTTTGGAACTGGGCTAAACCCAGAGGAAAAAATTTATTGCTCAGTGGTTGCTTTTCCTAAGCTCATGAGACTTAGATGAGATTCTCATATATCTCTCATTTTAGTATATCAACAGCATTTCAGATGTTTCTCCTAAAATTCCTTAGGAGAAATAGAAGTAGACACAAATGAGACATGAGAAATATTTGAGAAAAAAAAAGTCAAAACTGAGAATGTGGTAGAAGACACATAGAATATCTCTTTATTGTCTTGCTGCAATCTCTATCAAGACTCCATTATAGGAATTTTATTGCTCAGTGGTTGCTCTTTCTAACCTCAGGAGACTTAGTTGTGATTCTCATGTATTTCTCATTTTAGTCTCAAGAGTGTCTCAGATGTTTCTCCTAAAAATCCTTACGAGAAATAAAAGTAGACAACTGAGACATGAGAAAGTTCTGAAAGAAAGGAATCAAAAATGACAATGGGAGAGAAACGTGTGAGAAACATGGGAGATCTCTTTATTGTCTTGTTATCTCTTGCAAGACTCCATTATAAAAATGGTTTATTGCTCAGAGGTTGTTTGTTTAATTGCAAAGGGATTTTTCACCATTAATGGTCAGGACAGTAGGAGTAGAGAGAAATCAATTGGACAGGTGAGAATTGAACAGGAGCAGGAAAGTAACTTTAGCAAGGATTCGAACCCCTGCTGTCTGAGGTGCAGTTGTACCTTCACGTCGATGCTGCCCACAAGGCTATGGCTCTGACAGAGAGCATATTAAGGGGTGATTCTTTTATGTCTCATTGAGATATCAGCTTTGTTTTAAGACGTCTTCAGTTTTATTTTAGGAGAAACATTAAACTTTCACTAATATTGTAAATACTAAAACTATAATTTAAATAGCATTAAACATTTAAGAATATCAAGGGCTACTATTTTAAATGTTTAAATTTATCTTCAATGTCCAGCATTGTAAAAGGACTTACATGTGCAAGATGTTTAGTATAAGAGCAATACCTTTTTTTTTTTAAACAAATGTAACAAATGTAAAAGTGTGCTAGTTCTTTGATTGAAATGGTGTGGATAAATGACATTGAAACTAACCAGAGGGAAGAAACATTAAATAAAAGAGATCTCTTTAACATTTCAAATATTTCTCCTAGACAGAAATGAGGTTATCTTAAGACTGAATGGAAACTTTTGCTTGAGTCTTCTGCTTCTCAAACTTGTCTCCTGAGACAAAAACTCTAACACTCTCACAATGGTCTCCTTTAAAGCTTTAGAAGAGATCTCAACAACATCACAGATATTTGCTCAGATGTTTCTCCTTAGCTAAAGAATCTGGATCTCTTACACTTGTCTCTTTTAAAGCTTTAGAAGAGATCACAACAACATCATACACTGTGCGCACATTTTTCTCCTACACTCAGGCACATGCACAGGTAGGGCTCAACCTGTGCAGAGCACATGCCCTTTTCCCCCTTACACTCCGAATTGCCCTTTCTTGGTGGTTTTTTTTTTTCCTTCAATAAATCAATGCTATTAATCACCCTTTACATCTGTCTGTCTGTTTTACAAATATTTAGCCAATGAAACGTATTAAATAGAGTTTGTGACTAAAATCTTGTTGGATCAGCTCAAACTGTCAGCAAAACCTCATAACTCCACCCCCTCTATCTGGACTGAATCAGAGCCGTTGAGAAACAGAGTTGCGACACTCCCATAGGCTTCCATAGGAACTGAGGAATGCGGAAGTAAAGCGTGTCATGGAGAGGCCAATAGTTCCAAACAATCAATAGTTCCAGCATTGAAGCCCATTCATATCAGTGTTTCTCAAGCACACTCGCCAGAAAGCTGAGGAAATTACAGCAGTTTTTGGCATTTTAACGCATTAGTTTACCTCTCGGAAATCTGCCCAGTAGTTGTATTTTATGAAACGTGTTATAGTTAATGTTTATTTTTAGATAATAGGCAGTTATGCTATATTTGCAGTTAGATAACGTGAGAAACACCTTAATAGCGATCATAACCAGATTCTGGTTGTCATGGTTTTAAGTTTTTAGTCTTTCTGCAATCTTTCTCTCCCTGTAGGAAGTTGAATGAGTTTCAGTGAAAGCTGCCCATTAAAGGAATACAAGAAAGAGTTTCCCTAAATGCAGTTGGTTGCCTTTTTTTTTTAAACGTTATTTTAATCTTTTATTGGGTTAAATTTCGTATTTGCTGGCCTTTTTAACATTCACTTATATTGTCTTCTTACATAAATGTCATAAAATAATGCAGGGATGTGAGTAATTAATCTTTTTAAATTCAACATTTAAAAAAAAAAGAGCAAAACTTATAAACATTGAGTGTTTATTAATATCTAAATATACAATGCAAAACATAAAATAAATAAATAAACTGTTATGACCGGTAAAACTCTTTACAGCAACTAGAGTAGAGCTAAATATATGTAGGCTACATTTATTAAACAGCCTACGGGCATCTAGTGGTTAAACCATGGCATTACATAGGAATAGTATTTTTCTGGCCACCAAACGCCTCTAATTTGCCTCTTTGCACTGGAATTTAAAAACGTTTTCTCTATTTTAACCCTAAATCCTACGCTAATTGTAATATAAATAATAAACATATTAGAAAAAAAATATTTATGCTGTCTCTTAATCACTCCCCAGAATAAAATGCGATTGTAAAACGTAGTCAGCGACAGCGTAGTTATCAATAATCACTAGAAATTGCTGCAAATATAGTGAAACTGCTGTCTATCCTACTTAAACACATTCAAACATACTGACAGCGCGGAGTTGTTTGGAACTATTGAGAGCTCCATGAACCACGTGACCGCGCGGCGGCGAGATCAAAGCGTGTCGCAACTCTGATTCTCAACGGCTCTGGACTGAATGAACCACAGCAGCAGTGTTGCCAAGTCCGCGGGTTGAAGCGACCTCAATAACGTGATATTTAACCCCTGGAATGCGAATTTATCAGGGGAACCCCTCCGAAAAAATGTGTATGTTACCCCCCGGAACGCGATTTTTAATGGGAGACCCCCTCGAAACGCGATTGGGCTAGTTTTGGGCTACTTTTGAGTAGCAATTGGGCGGATTTTGTTGTGGAATGAAAACCTGGCAACCCTGCACAGCATCTGAACGAAGTCTAGCAACGGTAAATATCTTGTTGTTTGAATAAGTACAGCGTTTTCTTTACACAAAAAACACTAACTTTATGTCTGTAAATGCTCATATTTTATGTATTTGAGGTCTGAGACAGGTGGGACCCGAGAGAGGGCGCGCATTTGCCATCTTAGTCATAGCCAATAGCCTACACTTAAATAGCCTGTGCAGACAGTAGCAATTCATCTTTATTCAAATGAGATTTTGGCCAAATGTATTTTACAACTGGAAAAACTGAGCGCCCATATAGCTACAACAAACTGTAACCTGTTGATGAAAACGTAATGTGATGCCGCCGTTTTAATGACGGAAGAAATGCACATTTGCACACATTCGCTGGTCAAAAACCCCGTAACTGCATTTGAGTGATCCTCGTCACCTAGGTAAAATATTTTTCTAAGAAATGTCTTCTTTGATTTATGATTGCTGATACACTTAGTTTGTTAACATTTAATCATATTATATGGTGGCATGGTTAATGTTTACGCTGTTAATATGCACGCATTCACTAGATAGCTCATTTTTTAATCTAGCTCGTCGTCTTCACATGTACAAACGCAGAAAACATGGTTTTACTTCAGTAATGTTGTAGTAACTAATAAAAAAAAATAATAATAATAAAAAAAAAAACATTACAGGATCAGATCACTGTGAAATCTTTATATTTTACCATTCAGATATATAGGATTAGTAGGGGAGAGCTCTGGCATAATTCAAACTTTTCACTGCAACGGTACTTTTCACAATATTTTATGAATTTTTTTCACTGCTGGCTTATTTTAGGAAAAGTGTAGTGAATAAGAGACCTTCAAGAGACCAACATCCCTGGTCCTCCACAGTGTCAAGTTTTTGCCAGGTATGTGGATACATGTTGGATATGCTATAGTTTCTTATCTACTATTTTGACTGGAATTGTGTTGGACATAATTATTGAAATTATATTTCAAAATATAGCAAAATATACTTGACTCATTGCTTTACCTTCCCCTCTTCTCAATGACATACTTAAACAAACATGTTAAACCAATAATACAAATTAGCTTATAAAGCCAAACAGAATAGCTAAAAAAATTTAAAAAAAAAAATACAATTTTTTTTTTCTTCAAACATATTTTTATTGAACTTTATGTGTAGAGAGGGATATCCCAGTGGATCACAGTGAAGTCAGAAACATCTTCAAGCACATGGCTCACAGAAGATTGTTGTTGTAATTAGGTTTAAAGAAGCCCTGAAACCCTGTATATCTACTGTATATTATCTATAGTATTATTATGGGGGGTCTGTGCACGGCTCATACCGGTTCATACCGAATACCGGTGTTTATTTTTCTTATGATGTCAATTTTTAAAATACAGCAATACCGGTGTCATTTAAATAACGTTCAGAACGCGACACTGTTTGAGAGGGGTCTCTTTTCATTATTGCATTGTGGCGAGGACACAGCTGTATGTGTTACTGAGCGTGAAAGTTCTGAAGCTGTAGAACTAATGACACAGAAGAACTCATCCACAATATCCACCACCCGCTGCCATCAGCTCCCGCGTCTCACACATACGAGTGTGACTTTAGCACTATATTTAGCAACTTTCAGACCCTTTTAGCAGCTTTTTTCCATAGAATATACAAATTGACAAACCTAGCGACTTTTTTGGATAAACCTTAGCTATGGTTCAGTTGGAAGATGCCTCCAGTGCTGCCCCGCGAGCGCGAGATCTAACTGTCCCGGCGCAGTGTCGCCTCTCTCGGCGTCTGTTCTGTGCAGTGAGCGGCAGAGAAGCACCGCATTCAGCTGGCCGTACCGCAGCAGACTTCTCAGTAAATGAGTACAAAACAGCGTTTCCAAGCACCTGCTGCTAACTGACTGTTTGGAATTATAAATATGAGCTCATCTGTTAATATTATGCACTTTTTTGTTTGTTGTTTTTTTTTAGTTTGTTACTCAGACGCAGGCAGTGCGCTGCATGAGACAAAAAAGTAATATAGCCAAAACCACCGCATAGCCGCTCTTTAGTGTAACATTAGATGCATGTTGATTTTATCAGACGATGTCGCGAATATAAATGACAGTGACTCCTGGTTAACATGTATTAATGGGTCGTGTTTAGTCACTATTTAGTGTGGAATTTTTCTACAATATTCGCTCATCATGACAGTAAAATAGGACATTCTAAGTCAATCTACTGCAGTTTTTCCTCTCTCAATCAGTAGAAAATGTGGTTAACACCCGGTCATGCATGAAAATAAATAAATACCGTCATATACCGTGACACCGGTCTAATTTTGAAAAATAACGTGATATAAATTTTTGGTCATACCGCCCAGCACTACTGCCTACACTAAAGACTGGAGAGCTCTCACATTTATCTCCTCTAAATTTCAGAAGTGATCTCAAGAACTTGTGTGCACCTAGTCAAATGCCTCAATATGAGCTAAAACATTTCTACATTTCAAACATTTCATATAATATGTATTAATAATCAAATTATTCAATTAATAATCAAGACCGAGTCATAAGCCATTTATGTGCCTTTCAGTAAAGAAAGCTCCAGGGTTATATTTTCTGTAAATCAGTTTTGATTAAGGCATCCGGTACATTACTATTTCCAACAACAAATTATGTGCCTTAGTACAAACATTGTCCTATAAAAAGTAACATTATCCTTGTTTCTGCATAATGTCTCTCTCAATATTAAATGTATGATTTTCCCCCCTTTATTTAGTGACTTTCAAGTACTTGACTTGATTCAGACTTTGTAAAGTTGTTGAGATCTCTTTACAGGAGACAAATATGAGACCCCCAGATTATTTACGTAAAGAGAAAATCTAAGCACAGTGTGTGATGTTGTTGAGATCTCTTCTAAAGCTTTAAAGGAGACAAATGTGAGACCACCAGTCTCTAGGAGAAAAATCTGAGCACAGAGTGATTTTGTTGAGATCTCTACTAAAGCTTTAAAGGAGACAAATATGAGACCACCAGAGTATTTAGCTATAGAGAAAAATCTGAGCACAATTTGTGATGTTGTTGAGATCTCTTCTAAAGCTTTAAAAGAGACAAATGTGAGACAACCAGAGTCTCTAGCTAAGGAGAAAAATCTGAGCACAGTGTGTGATGTTGTTGAGATCTTGTTTGAAACTTTGGAGGAGACAAATGTGAGACCACCAGAGTCTCTAGCTAAAGAGAAAAATCTGAGCACAGTGTGTGATGTTGTTGAGATCTCTTCTAAAACTTTAAAGGAGACAAATGTGAGACCACCAGAGTCTTTAGACTAGGAGAAATATCTGAGCACAGTGTGTGATGTTGTTGAGATCTCTTTTAAAACTTTAAAGGAGACCATTGTGAGAGTGTTAGAGTTTTTGTCTCAGGAGAGAAGTTTGAGAAGCAGGAGACTCAAGCAAAAATCTCCATTCAGCCTTAAAGTAACTTCATTCATGTCTAGGAGAAATATTTGAGATGTTAAAGAGATCTCACTTTTGATTTTTCTTTCCTATGTGAAGTGTTTATACAAAAATAAGAATAAACTGTGAAAGTTATTTGGTTCAGGAAAGAGAATAAATTCAGCATCGCATTAGTTCAAGCAGGCCACGTCAGTCAAGCTCGCATCAGCTGATAGTCAGCTTTTCCTGATGTGTACCAATCCAGTCTTGACACCTATCACAAGCAGTCTATTTACATTCCCATTCTTCAGCGTCTCTTCCATTGCATCGCTGCTCACAATTTAAACTCCCTCCTCCAACCCCAACTCCACCTAACTGAACCTGTTATCTGATCTGACTTTTGTTTCTTTCCTTATACAGTTCACTTCATTGCAAGCATTCTCTATCATGTTTTTTGTTTTCTACAACTCATGTAATTGTGAATTGTAATTATGTATGCATATAATGGTTCTTGTTCTGTACCCCGGGGGGGTTTGTCTTGCTGCTCTCCCCACTCTGTCCAAGCATGGCTGCATGGACAGGCGTGTGGAGTGTTGCCCAGAACAGAACCATACCGCCAACACTAACTGTATGCAATATAATTGTAATAAATATACTTTGACAAAAGTGGTCCTGATTAAAATGTCTTTAAGCAATTTATGCATGTACATGCACATGTAATGATGTATACACATTTATATGTGTACACTGTATCGTTTGCACAGTGGAAACACAGTACAGTCATCCATTACAAATACAGTGACATTCAACAGTAGCTTGTATCAACCAAGGCTTGTTTTTGACTTTATGCTTCCACAGTAGCCCTTCATTGTCAGTTCTATGACCGTGTAAATGCAACACTTGAGGTAACTTTTGGCCAGGCATCATTCCTGAGACCTTAAAGGTAATATGCCCATGAGAAAATCCATTCATGTAGTAAAACTACTGCTTTTTGATCTACCACTCTTGGATAGAGACATGACAATGCTTTATCTCCACCGCATGCCAAGGAGGCAATGTATCCATGGCAACAGGGAACACGTCAGATGATAAATTGTCTGGCTATATGGTGGTGAGTGCTCTACGACTAGAGCAAAGTTAAACCAAGGTTTGTTTTACTCATGAATCTTTACGTCTTGCTATTAAGGATATAGAAAATTTTTCAAAGACACTGAAAAGGCTATACTTATTGTTTTAATCTTAGTGTTAGTTCTTTTAGGCTTACAGACCTCATTACCTGGTATTGACATCAACTTGGACAGTGCAATTACAACTTTAAAATGAATTTAAAAAAAAAGAAAATAAAAGAAATAATAACATAAACAGTATTGGTGCAAAATATGCTACAAAAGTAATAGAAATGTCGAAAAAATTTGCTTTGCCATCACAGGAATACATTACATTTTAAAATATATTAAAAAAAATATTTATATTAAAGAAAAATTGAAATTGAATCAAATAAATTTAGCCTCAGTCAGCATAAGAGATATCTTTTTGAAAAACTTCTTTAAAATTATTCCAAACTTTTGAGTTATAATACAGTATAATATAATACAATATAATATATGTAAATCCATTTTTAAATCAAGTCCAGTTTTAAAACTGTAGTAATATATAGCCGATTTGACAATTCAATGCAACAGTTTTGTTTTTTTGTTTTTGTTTCGCTTTTATGATGCACTTAACAAACCATTTGTGATCACAGAGATGGATCTTAATACCAGAAGTAAACAGTCAAGCTTATGTGAAGCTCTCAAACAACCTCAGCGGTTCACGTGAACTTGACTGCGTAGAATCAGATTCATAAGGTTTGCTTAAGCTGTCCTCCTATCCAATTCATAATTCAGGACACTTTTGGTTGAGGGGCTTAAATAAGGTTATTCTTGGAGAAATGTAAGACTCAGACATGAGTAAAGGCTGCACCACCCCTGACGTCATTTGAAGGATTAGTAAGGGCCATGGCCCTCAATGTATATTGACTTGTCGGGCATATTGACAAGTCCATGCAGGATTAAAGCAGTCTGACCACATCTGATGACTAACCTTGATATTCTATATGTTTTAAAGAGACCATAACATTGATTTGAAGATGAAAGTGAAAGTGAAAGTCGTGACGTATTGTCAAGTATGGTGACCCATACTCGAAATTGGTGCTCTGCATTTAACCCATCCAAGTGCACACACACAGCAGTGAATAGTGAACAAACACACGCACACACACACCGTGAACACACACCCGGAGCAGTGGGCAGCCATTGCTCCAGCGCCCGGGGAGCAATTGGGGGTTCGGTGCCTTGCTCAAGGGCACCTCAGTCATGGTATCGAAGGCAGAGAGGGTGCTGTTCATTCACAATCCCCGCCTTCAATTCCTGCCGGTGTGAGAATCGAACCGGCAACCTTCAGGTTACAAGCCCAACTCTCTAACCATTAGGCCACGACTTCCCCATAAGAAGTTGCAAAGGCTCCTCCTCGGCATGCAGGCGAACAGAAATTCAAAGCATAAGAGGTATCCTTTGTAGTCTTTGTAAAACTGGACAAAGGAGCGAGAAAAACAGCGGACATGAGAGGACAAGAAAGCGAGCGATAGAAAAGGAAGAAGTCTTTAAAAGTAGCATTGTATGACTTGATCTTGTTTTCATGTTATGCCTCCCACTATGTCCTCTGCTAAACTATAGTTTATGAGGGCATTGGGGCTGTTCATCACTGTCAAAGATGAACATGTTAAGAAACTCAGCAGGAACCACAGGCTCATTTCCATACATTTACAGACACTGACCTGAGCTAAGCTGACACTGACAGTGTATGCAGAGTATCTTTCTTCAGACCTGCACACACACACACACACACACACACACAGGTTGCAAAAGAGCAGAGGATGTCATCAGAGTCATTAACAGGGAAAAGGACAAACAAACTGTGTATCATATCAATGTGTGTATGATATCAATGCAAATAATTAAATAACCTGATGGTTTCCTCAAAACAGGTGATTGTGAGATAAAATGTGAGCGAGCGAGCGAGCGAACGAACGAACGAACGAACGAGCGAGCGAGCGACAATTGTGAGATATACTGTATAGATCTATTAGGCAATTTTTAGAATTTGGTACATTTTGGATCAATACAAAAATCTATATGGACTGCTGTCGGTAATAATTACACTGCAAAATATTTAAACAATTCAACTGAATCCTAACACTTTAGCTAAGAATATCAAATCAAGAGATTTTTTCATCAATGTTTTAATTTATATAGTAAACCTCCGTGGTACAGCACTTTATTATTATAAATTAGTATTAACTCACAAAATCCAGAAAAAAATTTAAACAGAATTTGGAAAAAAAAAAAAAAAAAAATGGAATTTGTGAAAACACAACAGATTTCATAGGGCCCTATTATTGTTAAAATGTAAATAGATTATTAAATTGGTAAAGTTTTATGAATTAAATTTTTAGACAAACAGTACTTTCACGAGTTTGTGTGCCCATATAATCTTAGCATTAGTGGTAAACAGATTTGGCTTGATGTCTGCAATAAAGGGCTCAGAGAGACTATTCTACTCGAGCTCCGATAGTCCCATATGAACAGAAAGATAAATAAATAAATATTTAAATACGCATAAAAGGAGGAGATGGGGAGGAGGAGGGATGCCGAAAGAACTAACGACAGAAGTGGTAAGAGGCTGTCTTTTATTCTTGGATATTAATTGGAAGATTAGATGGGCGTACTACTCCCGAAATTACGTTAATAACTTCACTTTTGATGATTGAAATTTTAATTTAACCATTAAAACAGCCAAAAATATTGAAATGGAAAACAGAATTTGGGGGGAAAAAAGTTTCACAGGGCCCTTGATGTAAAGTCACTCTGTGAGATATAAAGTCACAGTCATGAATTGATATGCCTCACAGAGCCTTAGATGTCACCAAATTGAGCTAGACTTCAGTTACAGCAATCAGTATGTAAATGATCAAACCAGCCATTGACTTTAGCTGTACTGTAGAGCCCTAAAAGAGTAAACACTCCTCTCAACAAGATACCACAAGATTAATCACAATCTATGGACACCATAAACACATATAAAACACTCTGCAAAAGACAGGGATTACATCTATGGTGATGATGTTCATAAATACAGCAATCTCACTTCAATAAATGCTGACATAATTTATGTGCATTAATCCAGTTTACCCCAAGAGATTCTAATGGCACATCAATAAATCATCACATCTAGCTGCTCTTAATATCACCTCAAGAAAGCCTTCACTCTTGGCACTATCCATTCAACATTCATCCACATTTGTAGTTTAGAAAGTAATGTGCTCTATGCTGTTTTCCTCTCTTTCAGTTTCATTGTTTTATATTCCCCATGAGGAGAAGCAGTTGGTTTGTCTTCCCATGCGTTAAAGAAAATAAACCGTCTGCAAGCGAGCCTCCATTGAAATACATATTGCTTATACACATCCTCTGAATTCACCATAAAAATGTGAAAATGTGTGTGCTTTTCCTTTTGAGGAGCTGAATGCAAGGTTTCATACCGAGGATGCACAAATAAAGTTCACTCTAAAGCCAAAGCAAACAGCCTTGAAAAAGAACTAGTCAAAAACCACCATAAGGCTGTTAGCTCCAGCAATAACACTGATTGCTCAACAAATAAAATAATCAGGTCATAGTTCAGCCAGCAAGTGAGATATTGAGAAATGGAGGTGATCTTTCAAGTGGCAAGTATAGCAAGCTCAACCTGTTTTATAAGAGACCACATGGAAAATGTGATAATGTCTGTTTGACAATCAGTTAAAGCCGTCAAAATGAGCATTACAGTAAGTGCATATTTAAGCGCACTTGTTCAAGTTTTCTTTTAAGATAGTGCTCTACAGAGAGAAATGTACATATAAATGGAAAATACATATTAGAAATGGAAGTGAGAACACATTTATCAGCAGATGCAATATTTACACTAAAAGAAAACACTAATTTAATTTAATTTTCTAAATTCTCATTAGACTAGTTTGTGTCGCCACAAGGTCAGACACTTGTATAGAAGCAGAAAAATATGGTTGTGACCAGGCAGACATATTTTTTTAAAAAGTTGTTTACGAACATTTACAAGTATAATTGTAAGTCTTACTAAATGCAGCATGATATACATTTGTGGTGTGACCAGAGACAGGTCCGCTCAACAAATAAATGGAGTGTAAACTCCTCTTGTGAACAATACATTGCGAGAAAGACACCAGGGAGCATGAAACCTACCACAAATCACAGCAATTTCTTAAGAAAACACAAACAGAGAGACTCAAACTTGACCCTCTGACTTGTGCCCACCCTCAGATCCATCAACAGACTTCTTACGGGTGACTACAGTAAACCTTAACAGCTGGAAACAAAGGTGAAAGGTTGTAACAAAGCCTTCGTTTCATGTGGCAGGTGGGCGGAGGGTCGACAAGTAAATTACTTTAATTTATTCCCCTTTTAATTTGCTGCAACTTCAAGCCAGTTTAATTAGCGCTCCAGGGTCTGTTCATGTCATCTCACCATCCACCACACTTGCTGCTGACTCCGAGCTACCACAGCGATCCCGAGCTCTAATTCATGCCTTCCGTCAGTTCCAACTTTGCTCTCTGATCTCATACAGAGGAGTCATAGTCTTCTAGCGTGTGCACCTCATACATGTCAAGCACAATGCACAGATGCTGAGAGGATGTATGTGTTTGCAGGGAAAGATTGAACATGTGTAACAACATGTGTTAGATTGCTCGCTTCTAACACATGGGGGTGAGAGGGGAAGGTAAAAGCTACCAACTCTAGGTAGAGCACTTAGAAATAGTAAGAAACTCACTGCTGGAAGAAAGTCATCCCTAAACAAAACAAAAACAAAAGAAAGTAAAGCAAAAATAACAAAACAAAAAAGCAAAGCAAATTAAAAAACAAAAAACAAACAAAACAAAAACAAAAAAACAATGGAAAACAAAAAATTAAAATGAAACAAAACACAAAAACAAAAGAAAGTAAAGCAAAAAATAAAAATAAAACAAAAAGCATAGGGGAAAAAAACAAAAAGCAAAGAAAAACAAAAACAATGTAAAACAAAACAAAATACAGAACAAAAATATTTACATAAATTCAGCTTTGAACATTATTATTATTTGACAATGTTTTACACACTCACTGCTCATGGTGTGACTGTCACACTTGTTGCTCCAACCTCTTATATTTACTGAAAAACTGATTGCCCAAGTTACTGGTCTGTTCCTCTCAAACTGAGACTGTATGTTGGCATGTTGACTCATGGCTCTCACTGGGCTGTGGAGGGCTGTCAGGGCTGCTGCTAACGCTTCAACAGAGGCAGCACAGCGGAGAATAAAACCAAGGATATGTGGCTCAGGGTTATGTAAATATATTTTAGATTTAGCCCTGACTTTAACCCATGATTTTCAATGTCCTTGGTCAACATAATAAATCATCCAGTTTATGACTGGTAAATTAAGCTCTTCAAATAAATGATAAAAAAATTAAATAAATAAAAAAAAAAAAAAAAAAACCACCTTCCTGGCATCCAATACTGCAATCATACATAAGGGTTTTAGAATAAATCAATAGTTAACATCAATACATTTTACGTAGAACTGCAGCAATCTTAAAATTATAAATAATTATCTGTAAATAAAATGTCTTAAAACTAAAACCAGTGGTTTTGGTAATGTACAACATGAAAAAAATGGATATTCATTTTGAGATTTGCTAAAGATTACATTTAACAGTGTTATTAAAAGGGGGGTACATTTACATTTAGTCATTTAGCAGACGCTTTTATCCAAAGCGACTTACAAATGAGGACAAAAGAAACAATCAATTGTAGTATTAAAACAACTAAAACTGATCCAAAACTAAAAACTAAAACAGAAGTGAAACAAGTAATAGGAAAGAGGATAAATAAAAAGCGATACTTATCCCTGTCCGGTGGAGTCGCACAGTCGATGGTCTTTACACTCTTTGGTCTTCACACGACGAGGGCTTCACACGAGGGCTGCCGTGGTATAATAACCTTTTTTATACCCGTCTAACAAATCACTAATTGAATTCAGCTGAATATACTTTCCTGTTAATCACAATAAATGGCCAAGCAAGTGCAGACACTAGCAAGGTACGCGATACAGTACGAGACCAAACGCGATTTCAGCACGCCTCCACACAGTAAACAAAACAAGCGTTTCCTAGCAACGGCAACTGCTCTAAACACTAATGAGACAAGTAAATACACTTACAAGCTGCTTTAACTTCCGCTGATACACTGCTTCTCTCAAAGAGTATTTCTTTACATTGTCTTCTGCTGGCACTTGAGCATACTTTCCTGTTAATCACAATAAATGGCCAAGCAACCGCAGACACTAACAAGGTTCGCGATACAGTACGAGACCAAACGCGATTTCAGCACGTCTCCACACAGTAAACAAAACAAGCGTTTCCTAGCAACGGCAACTGCGCTAAACACTAATGAGACAAGTAAATACATATGGCGTTATTTTACTGCCAAATGTCGAGAGCGCATTTTTGTAGTGCGAAAGTAGATTAATATACAATGCTGTTTCATGCATTCAGAGTTGTTTACACTGTTAAAGAGTTGGATTCTCATGCTAAGCATGGACAAAGTTTCCAAAAACAATTTGGATGTATAACAGAGTATTTCTGTGCCAAAAATCTTACTTCCGGGTTCGTACAAGTTTTGGAGAGTTTTTTTTTTTTTTCGATCATGGCTCTTGATGACGTAAACGAGGGTGGAACTCCTTATATGGGCATTTCTCCTGGAAGAGTGCACCCGCGCATGCATTGACCAGAGCGAGAGCAAGTGCGAACCCATCAACACACTTCATTCGGCTGCACTGAACGGGACTCGCTCGGGACGAATGTCTCTAAAGAAGTGTGTTTTTGGTTGTGAGAGAAAGATAACCTTGTTCAGCTTCCCGAAGAACCCAGCGTTACGTAAACAGTGAATGCAGTTTGTTTTTTTTCGGGGCAGCAACGGAGTTTCTCAAGTGTGTTTGTTGACGAAGGTTTTATAAACAAGGCCCAGTTCAACGCTGGATTTGCACATCATTTGATACTGAAAGATGGAGCAGTCCCAGCTATAAAAGATCCCAGTCATGATTCAGAACTGCAGACGGTAAGTGAAACGGCATCAAATGTCTGTGTTTTGTTGGCGATCGGCGCTCAAGTGCTCATCATTCTTTAGCTCCGCCCATGGCACGCCTCCAGGAGCTCGGCTTTTTTCGGAGAGAATCGTAAAGCTGTATCTTTCTTTTATAAATATGATAAAACTAAAGACTTTTTGGAGATATGAAGGATGCTATACTACTCTATAGGTACTCAAGATTAACATGAGATTGGGTGAAACTGTGTGTGTTATGCCCCCTTTAAATTACTAATGTTGTACGGATCAAAGACAATAGAGTGTTATTATTCGTCTTTAGTCAGTTCCGTGTTGACTCAGTGCTGTTCAATAACTGTGTAAAATTCATCAAACATGAAACAAGTAGTGTCACTATTCAGCTCGAGTCAGTTCAATTTGGATTCAAATCAGTTCAATAAGTGTGTTGCAAAATGGGATTCAGCTAAGCAGCTCTAAATAAGACAATAGTGTCATTATTTAGCTCAGTGCAGTTCAAGAGTTGTTTAAAAGTGAGTATTAGATGACGGCAAAGGTAAATGTAAAATGGAAATGTAAAGGACGTGAGCATGCAATTAAATATCCAATATTGGCTAACACTGTGCATCCCTAGATATTTTATTGGTCACTATAGCTATTATTGCATTGGGAGGGAAGGTTGAGCAAACAGCTAGAAAATGTCAGCAATAATAATACTGACACTGTCAAATGAGTCATTTAATTTTGCTTACACTGTTCTTTTTAGAAACACTTACAAAATAAAAATGAACTGAAAACAAAATAGAAAACCTAATAAATCCAACAGACCTGAATACAATCTATAATAAGCTGCTCTGAAAATCATGTATTTGCATCTCAGTGACTGAAAGTGATTCAAAGTGGCTGTGAACTCTACAGCAGGATCTCTTTTGTGTCACACACATACAGATGAGCTGATTCACTGTTACAGATCATACATTTTGATCTCTCGACTTCAGTCAGATATCATTCAGGTGGTCATCCAGATTTCAGGGAGGCTCTGAATGCTGACCAACAATACCATCCTGTAATATAATAGCCTATAAGTGACAACAACTGCAGACAAACTGCAGCAGGAAGGCTCTGAGTGTGAAATAAATTACATCTTTAACCTGCAGTTTGATTTAATCTTGCACTATTGATCTTTTGAGATGCATTACGGAATTTTACACATTCCATCTCTGGTGAATGCAAGCAGATATTACACTAGTGAGAGATGAGGAGAACACACAATGAGGGAGATAAATGACTAAAACAGTCTAAAAATCTACAATCGCCCTCCTACGGCAGCTTAACCTCAACTTTCATCTAGCACCAGCCTTTTTAAGCATATTGTACTGATTCAGATATTGATTTACAGTGGTGTCTTGATAAATTGCATGTTAGGAACAGAAGATTTCTATCCACGGTTTTGTACTCTGTATGTGTAAGTTTTAGAGGTCAGCAAGACTCTGGGGTGAATTTGGAAAGCAGGCAGGCAGCAAACAGAATTTCATTTGAAGGAGTTTGTGTGAATTGATCACAGCAGCAATGAATCATCAAATGCTGACCAAATAATGGAACAGAGCGCAGTAACAAGCAAATATCCATATGCACCACACAAAATTAGAACACGATATAGGACTCATTAACACTTCTGATATTTAGAACAAATATCCTCACTTCTTAACCAAAAAAGATTTCTCTGTGTTATAGAGTAAAAGAATTTAGGGTAAATAAATTTAGATTAGATGAGCAAAACAAAGTGCTGATTTTTTTTTATTTTTTTTTTTATTATTATTATTATTATCCAAAAGGTCTGTATGGAAACGGATAGTATTGTTTTGTTCAATGTGTTAGACTCATGTCCTATATAAGTGGGCATGGGGAAGTCATGCACAAACTTTCTTCCATTTTAACAACTCGAGTCTGCGCACATTATCGTTGTTTAGAATGAAACCGTGGCAGAAGAAGACAGCTGAGTGAGTATGCTGGAAGTCAGCAGAATTTTACGAGAATCTACAAAGGCAAATCACAGCAAGCTGCAAAAGCAGCCAGCAATGTGTCTGACTAGAGACAAATGAAGTAAATTCAGTGCAAATTTAATATGGCTCATCATTTTCATGTTTTGAGCATAATGTAAACTTACTCATGCAATTGGGACCAAAGTCAAACTCCACACACGTATTTAAAGAGCCAAGACCCAGATAAGGAGAATAATTAGCTTTGGCAGAGACAGGAACTTCCTTTTAGCAAGTCAAATTACACAGTCTCCCCCCAACCGTTTATTTGTTGTGAAAATCCAATTCCCCGCTAATTTTGGGCCTACTTGACTTTCATGAGCACATTCTTATAAATGTTTAAAAAAGTGTCTGAATTTGATACACAGGATTCTAGATGAAAGACAAAATTAAACCGTCTCAGCGGGACAAATGACTAAGCCTAAACAAAGCAATTCATAACAACATGTGTGCATACATGAATCTTAGAAGAGATAGACCGAAAATCCGGTCAGCTAATATTTTTACATTATTATTTTTTTAATATATATTAAACTACTCATCAATTCTTTAATATTCAGTGTACTGATAAATTCAAATTTGGTTTATCTCTGAAGAAAAGTCCCCAAAATCCCACTACAATTTATTTAGTAGAAAACAACAATGTTCAGAATTAAATATTTATACTGTTTGCATAATTATGCTTTACGCAACATCATGTATTCTCAAGTGAGAAACACACAGGATTTTAAGCTTAACGTTGAACATTTTTATTTTACAATCATCGAGATTCTACTAAAGTTTTAATAGATTTTATTATGTTTATTATGAGCTGAATTTTATTAATATTTTTTATATTTTATTTAGTAATTTTTATTTTAATATTTAGCCATTTTTGTGTATTTTGGTTTGTAGTTTTCATTTATATATATATATATATATATATATATATATACAGGTGCATCTCAATAAATTAGAATGTCGTGGAAAAGTTCATTAATTTCAGTAATTCAACTCAAATTGTGAAACTTGTGTATTAAATAAATTCAATGCACACAGACTGAAGTAGTTTAAGTCTGGTTCTTTTAATTGTGATGATTTTGGCTCACATTTAACAAAAACCCACCAATTCACTATCAAGAATCCTAGAACACCTGAATGATTATGTCTACACTGATTTCCAATAGTAGTGCAGATATAGACATGTGAACCAACAACCGTTTCAATTATTTATTGTTATACTCTTCTGTTACCTTTTATGTTTTAAAACGGTCATCCTCTGACAATGAATGAAATAACATTTACCACCATATCAGTGGCCTAAGAAAAATTTTGCAACCTACACTGATGTTATTCTCTGTCATCTGTTCTTTGACAATGTGTTGCACTGTACTTGGATGATACACAATGATGATCATTTATACAAATGCATAATCTATTTTGATGCACAACATTATAAGCCATAAAGTTTCATAAACATATATATTCTTAATTAGGCTTTAAATAGAGGCACTTTTCTATAAAAAAATAATAAAGTGGAATAAAGATTGGATTGTGGCCTTGACTATCTTTTGATATCCAGAAGTTGTTATAATGTGTGTTGGTGTGGAAGTTTGATATTATGTGAGACAGTGACACTTTGTTTTTTAAAAATATGAATTCAATAATGATTCACACTCAAAATCCAGGAAAATTTAGTCATGGGGCATGTGATTAATAGAAGTTTTCCTCAATTTTGAGAATGAATCATTATTGAATTTATGCACCAAAACAAGACTACATAGGAGAAAAGAGAGTGTGATGTAAATATTGTAGGATCAGAACGAGTCAGACAAAGTTAAGATTCGATCCGAACATTGAAACATGAGGAGCCGAAATTCCAGAGAGGATCCCAAGCCTGCAACAGGATGTTCGTCATAAATCAGATTCCTAGCTCCAGCCATCTGAAGAAAGCAAACCAACAAGCCTCTTTCACAGAACAGCTTGCAACATTCAAACAAAAGAACACTTATTGATAATTCCAATTCAGGAAGGAGACGATCAAATTTGGGGCAAGTAATCAGGACTGATGGTCAAAGATATGGCTGTCACTTGTAAATCTGTGATCGAAATCATGAGCTAGAGACTTCATTGGGTGGGTCACCCCAGCTCTCCACATAGGAGACAAAGACGGAGACTGAAATTCCTTAAGAGACCTTTTAACCTCTCTAGTCTTCACAGAACATGTCCTTATGTTCACAGAACGGTACAGAAACTGCCTTTTCACATATAGATGCACCAAAATCATCTTAAAAGGACTTATGAGACTTATCATGTTTATGCATAACCCCATTTCATGTATGTAACACGATTAACCATCATGTTTTAATCACATATGATGTATGTCTTTTAATAACTAGGGAATAGTTTAAGAGTTAATATTCATGTTTGGTATGTATGCGTTTGAAAAATCATGCTTTAAATGTTTCTTCCAATCAATTCTTTGTCAAATGTACCATAGTCTTGTTAGAGAAATCATGCCCAAAATTGTACGCTGTAAGAGCGGGAAAATTTGGACCATATGACTGATAAGATAACATGTTAGATTTATGAATGGGGAGGAGAAACATACAACACCACGAGCCAAAATCATTTCTAATTGGTCAAGACGTCCAGATAGGACGGTCTAGAAGCCGAGTTTAAATACTCAGGACACCATCAAACTCTCTCTTCCTCTTCCCAGCAGGCACAAAACAGGCACACAACATCATAAGACGTTGATATTTGATTAAATTTTGGTTGCGACGTCGGGTGACCAAAATTCAACGTAAATTCAACGTCTAATGTCAATGTTAAATTGATGTCCAATACCGACGTCAGCTGACGTTGAGATTTTGTTGTTTTTAGGTTGTGCAACCAAAATCCAACGTTAAGTCAACGTCAAATTGATGTCAAATTTTGACGTCAACCCGATTTTCATTTTCAACCAAAATGCAACGTCTGTCCGACGTCATGTCCAACGTCAACCTGACGTTACATAGATGTCTGGTGCCTGCCGGGTTGGTTCCTCTCGTGCTTCTTCTTCTCTTTTGCCACCGCGTTTTGATGCTGCTCTTTGAGCGTGCTCTGGCCTACATGCCAGCTGCCAACACAATGAGAAGAAAAACCACCTAGTCTCATTACATGCTTTCTTTCTTTTACTTTAATTTCTTTTCTTTTCCGTGAGAGTTTCGTTAAGTTAAGTTTGCCGCGAAGTCCAGCTCCGACTGCACCCGCCCAAACTTCAACCAGACCAACTCAGCATCAAGAGTCACGCCCAAGACTTTACTACTAAAGACCACTGAACTCAACCTCGGGAAAACCCCTTTCTGCAAGACGACAACAAAAAGGAATCCCTTAACACAAAGGCAACAAGCAAGTAACCTCCAGATTCTAACTGAATTGGTGAATTTAATACAGATTTTAGCCTCATTGAGAAACTCAATGTGAGGGTTAATTAATTGATTGATGGTTGTTCAGGTCTATGCAATTGCACATTGCTGTAAACTTGGGATTTCACATTTCAGTCTTTAAACTTATCCTTTCCTCACTTTCTTTCTGCAACGTGTGAATGTGTGAATGCGTGAATGCGTGTGTTCATGTGTTAGATTAGTTTACATGTCTTAGGTTTATATAAATAAAGGCTTATTTATATTGAAAAGAGAAGTATCTTGTGTTTTGTGCTTACTAGTTAATGTCTTAAACTGCCGATCTTGTTACTGTGCTATTTAATAGTGTTTTCACTATATTTTGGATTGTAATATATATATATATATATATATATATATATTGTTGTTGTTGTTGTTAATAAAATCATTTAGCTAACATCAAATTAGTTGCATATTCTATTCCATAAAATGCTGTGAAGTAGGCCTATTTGTTTTCTCATTTACAGTGCACCAAATGTAGGCTACTTTATACACTTTTGTCCATACAATTTTGTTTAATCCAAAATTTTGTTTATGTATTAAAGGAACACTGTCATCCATGTGTGTGGTCTTGGATTCCTGTTCATTCTGTAAATATAAGTCAAACAGTTTGAAGAATCACACCAGGGTAGATTAAAAATGATTAGTCCACAGATACAAGTTTATTTCAGCTGTTGCACTCAAAAGATAACAATAGCAGACAGTTTTAAAGCATTGCAAACTAAGCTACAGCACAACAAACTGAAATTAATGCATGCATCCAACTAGCTGATGTTTGCTGTGCTTTATCCTAACATTACACAAAGAATGCCTGCAATCATTCAGTCAGGGACGACTGCACAAAACGTGCAAGCTAATAAAAACATTATAAACTGTTACAAAATGATGAACAAATGTTGTTTAGGCATACGTTTGCACAACGCTGAAAATATTATCTTTTTTAAAACATTCTATTAAACCTGCTGAGATACAAGGAGCGTAAACTGAAATTCTCAGTTCCAGGCCGTGTCCGGGAAACTCATTAATATTCATGTATGCTCCGCCCACTGAAACCGAACATCTCGGAAACCGAAAATCTCGTAACATCGTTCGCAAAACCCTGCCCACCCCTAGTTACTGTTGCCATGACCGACAAACAGTGCTGCTCTCACACTACACGTGTTCTCACGCAGTGAAAAATACATCACAGAGCAAAGAGGAAACTGACAACACACCGACAGAGAAGACAGAGCAGGTTACTTCTGATATGAAACAAAGTCTCAGGACCCTCAGCTTTTAAACTGAGTCATTTTTAAAGAAATTCAAACAATAAACACCGTTTTGTGGCTCTTCAATGTGTCGTGACAGATCACTGTATTGCCTCAGTTCAAACACGTGAACCGATCGTCTTTTCATATTTACTTAAAACGAAATGAAAATGAATAAACATCAGAAAGTATTTTATTTCAACCGCGCAACACACGATTTTTCAAGTTTAAGTCCACCTAAGTTAATCTACTCTTCTGTCTGGTTTATGGTAGAAGGGATACAGCTGCGGCTACCGGGCATGCCTATTTACATATTTTCCGAGCCAACAATATCACGTGAAACCTATGAAAATGGTTTTAAAATGCACATAGCGCCATAGTTTCCTCACTTACAGTGTCGCAGTGACGGTCTTTTTGCAGTAAAGGACCTGTCATAGTTTAATGAGTGGGAAGATAACATGAAGCATCACATGTGCATACAGCTCCCGATCGGGACGAAGTTCACAGGATTTTGTCCACATAATGATAAAAGCCCACGTTTTAACTTATTATTTTATTATTTAAAGTGCCCCTATTATGCCTTTTCGAATATTACCTTTCATGCAGTGTGTCATGTAGCTGTATGTGAACATAAACTATCTGCAAAGTTGTGAAGCCGACAGTGCACAATAAATCAAGTTATTGTCTATCAAAAAAAAAAAAGAGTAGGCTCGCAATGGCCTAAACCAGTCGTCAGGAATTCTAATCTTATTCTGTTACGGCTCTACGTCACGAAGTAACACATTTGCATAATGTCCACCCACGTTCTACGTCGCGAACAGCTTGCTATCACATCTTATAATTACCACAAACTTGTTAACACTTGACACTTACTACTGAGAAACTTCCTGCTCCATTCGTGCTTGCGAATCAGCTTCTTGTCGATCAGCCACTTCAACCATTCCTCATCATCAGACTCTGGCTCTAATTGGTACAATCGGTACCATCTTTTCTATGTATTGACAAGTCTCCAGGCCTGTCATTCCTTTATGGCAATGGGCATTTTGTTTCCGACACGCGCTGTATGCCGTAGACCAATCACAAAGGACTATGCCATCTGACCAATCACAGCAGGAGGGACTGATTCTTTGAACTGCTTCGAAGGAGTCCTTTACGAATCATTTAGAAATAAGGTAAAATTAAATCAATTTTTTTTGAGAAAACTAAAGTGTTTTTTGACCTTGCATGCATGTAAACCTGTTTTAGGAGACTCATAAAACAATATTAGCAACCTTAAAAATGGCATAATGGGGCACTTTAACACTCAGTATTTAACTTAAAGGAAAACGCCACCATTTTTCCATATTCCAATATGTTTTTCCCTCAACTTAGACGAGTTGATACGTACCTCTCCCGTCTCAGTGCGTGCATTTAATCGCTCTAGCGCACGGCGCCACTATGCTAGCGTTTAGCTTAGCAACATTCATTCCTTAGGATCCAAACAGAGATGAATTTAGAAGCTACCAAACACTTCCATGTTTTCCCTATTTAAAGACGGTTGCATGAGTAGTTACACGAGTAAGTATGGTGACACAAAATAAAACGGGGTGATTTTCTAAGCAGATAAAAAATGATAACTATAATGTATGGCAGAATTGGTTCAATAGGTTGTTTGCACATGACGTCATTGCTGTGGCGCGAAATGCAGCTGGAGGGCAGGAAAAGATTTTTCCCCATAGGAATCAGTAGCAGAAACTCAAGATGCCTATGTTTTGCGTTGTTTATGAATGCTCAAATCGGTCAAACCGAGAAAGCACAAGGAGTTTTTATCATGTACGAAAATGTGTTGCTCATAAGGGAGGAAAAGTCAAGAAATTGACTGAAAAACGTAGGAAAAAGTGGCTTGTAAACCTGCATCTGCGGTCGGGAGGAGCCGAGTCAGATAATACTTGTGTGTGCAAATGGTTAATATATAGGCTAATAATAATATATTAAGATATTAATGCAGATATAAATAGATAATCCAGGTCTGCCATCTCTCAAGCATTCAGGGTGAGACAGTCAGAATTCACTCAATGCTAAACGCCACACGTAGACACGATGTAAATAAGATATTATTTGCAGTTCAGAGAGCTTCGTTGATTATAACGGAACATTGTGAGATTGCAATAAATTGAAGTGAGTGACATCTTTTTAGTAATTATGTAGAAGCGCTATTTGCTCACTTTCTAGGCTGAATAAAAGTTTTGCTTTACGTGCTGCTAACAGGACCCACGTATACAAACCCTGTATACAGGAAAGTGTCAGGAGTCACAGAAAAAAGAGAACGGATGAGATAGAAGAATGTCTGTACTGTACTGGTTTAGGCGCTATAACAAGAGAAAGTAAACAGAAAAACACAACATATGTTACGTGATCCTTATGTTATAAAGAGGAGCGATTTTTAAACTAAATTGAAATACTTGCATGCCATTGAGGCGGTGGATATAGGTTAAGCAACTTATCCTGATTGCAAACAAGCTATTTCGAAAGTGAATCCCGCCTAGAAAATGAGCAAATAGCTCGTCCATGTAATCACTAAAAAGCTGTCACTCACTTCAATTTATCGCAATCTCACGGTTCCTTTATAATCAGTGAAGCTCTCTGAACTGCAAATAATATCTTATTTACGTCGTGTCTACGTGTGGTGTTTAGCATTGAGTGAATTCGGACTGTGTCACCTTGTATCTATTTATATATGTCTTTATTAATATCATAATATATTATTATATCTTATATTAACCATTTGCACACACGAGCATTATCCGACTCGGCTCCTCCCGACCGCAGACGCGGGTTTACAAGCCACTACTGATTCCTATGGGGAAAAATCTCTTCCTGCCCTCAAGTTGCATTTCGCGCGTCATCAGAATCACGTGATTGCAAACAACCTATTGATGGAAGTTAGAGGGAGAGGGAGAGGGGGAGTTTTCAGGAGTGATGATATTACTGCGCCGAGGTCGAAGTGCTGCGAGAAGAGAGAAGTACTCTTCCACCATACATTATAGTTATCATTTTTTATCCGCTTAGAAAATCGCCCCGTTTTATTTTGTGTCACCATACTTACTCGTGTAACTACTCATGCAACCGTCTTTAGATCTTTTTTACCCCGTTTTAACATGAATTTCTATGGAGACCGGCCGTAGCTGTCGGGCAAGATGGCGGATAAGCTAAGGTATTCCTTTAAAGTACATTACTTGTTTTGCGTACCAGAAAATCTGTCATGTCCGGCGCTGTATGAATGGCTTGCAGATAAGTTAAATAATGGGTGTTAAATAATAAAATGATTAGTTAAAAGTGTGCTCTTATCATTCTGTGGACAAAATCCCGTGAACTTCGCCCCGAATGGGAGCTTTATATGCACATGTGCGCTCATTTGTTTTCAACGCAGGTTAACCGCGACGCTTCATGCCATCTTCCCACTCATTAAACTATGACAGGTCCTTTACTGCAAAAAGACGATCACTGCGACACTGTACAGTGATGAAACTATGGCGCTATGTACTTCTTTAAAACCATTTTTATAGGTTTCACATTATATTGTTGGCTCGGAAAATATGTAAATGCGCATGCCCAGTAGCTGCAGCTGTATTCCGTCTAGCCTTAACCAGGGCTCGAATTGAGGGGGGAAGCGGGGGATGGTATCCCCCTGGTCGAAAAAAATGACAAAAAGCATCCCCTCTGTAAAACCACCATCCCCCCTTACCATCCCCTTTGGATTATTAATTTTGTGTATTACGTAAAACTTATCATGCACATGAAATGTTAAAATTCTCTACTTATGATCATTTACGAACTAAATAACGGCGATTGGCCAATATTGGTACTGTAACAAACTACGCACAAGCACCAATTTCGTCATTTTTCGAGCAAAATGGTTCAAGCGCAACTTTGGAAGTTCTTTAAAAAAAGACAACAGAAGGTATGATGTTTCCTTGATTAGAATTTAAAGACATTCTCCTGACATAATGTATGTGTGACTGTGAGGGACTGAGAGACGACAGGAGAGCTGACATTATCCAACATAGAGGAAAAAAAAGCACGTCTTGAGAGTCCAAAAGCATTCACTGCGCGATGAAGCCCATTAGAATACAGTTAGAATGCCCTTATAATTCCAACAATGAAACAAAAATACCCATGTATGAGTTTTTATGTTTTTATTTTCATTGCACAAGCAATGTACTTTTCTATATCAGCACATCTGCACGAGGCCGCAAGCATAAATGTGCTGTTAGTTTTATACAACAGTGCATAGCAACATGGTGTTTCATTCTGTGAATGAATAAGTTTTTGAACGAATCGAGTGAGCCAGTGATTCAACGGTCTCACTTGTTTCGTTTCTATTGAATCAGCCGTTTTGAACAAATCGTTTGATATGAATGATTCAGTAAGTCGTTTATTAAAACAGGGACTTGCTGCCACCTACTGGTGGTTTTATTGTCATATTCATTTATCCATGATAGACCTAAATCAGCCAAGGTGCCTGCACAAAAAACACATTCAGCAAAATATTGTTTAATTATCAATATTGACCAAAATTCCTGTATTTCAGGCCCCAGAAGAACAAAAAAAAACTTATAAATAACAGTTCATTTAATAAGGCAAATTTTTCATTAAATAGAAACCTTTTTAAAAATGAGAAATAGAGAGAGAGAGAGAGAGAGAGAGAGAGACAGAGAGGTGCGTCTCAATAATGTCGAGGAAAAGTTCATTTATTTCAGTAATTCAACTCAAATTGCGAAACTCGTCTATTAAATAAATTCAGTGCACACAGACTGAAGTAGTTTAAGTCTTTGGTTCTTTTAATTGTGATGATTTTGGCTCACATTTAACAAAAACCCACCAATTCACTATCTCAACAAATTAGAATATGGTGACATGCCAATCAGCTAATCAACTCAAAACACCTGCAAAGGTTTCCTGAGCCTTCAAAATGGTCTCTCAGTTTGGTTCACTAGGCTACACAATCATGGGGAACACTGCTGATCTGACAGTTGTCCAGAAGACAATCATTGACACCCTTCACAAGGAGGGTAAGCCACAAACATTCATTGCCAAAGAAGCTGGCTGTTCACAGAGTGCTGTATCCAAGCATGTTAACAGAAAGTTGAGTGGAAGGAAAAAGTGTGGAAGAAAAAGATGCACAACCAACCAAGAGAACCGCAGCCTTATGAGGATTGTCAAGCAAAATCAATTCAAGAATTTGGGTGAACTTCACAAGGAATGGACTGAGGCTGGGGTCAAGGCATCAAGAGCCACCACACACAGACGTGTCAAGGAATTTGGCTACAGTTGTCATATTCCTCTTGTTAAGCCACTCCTGAACCACAGACAACGTCCCCCCCCCCCCCCCCCCCCCCCCCATCTGAGGGTTGTCCCCCCTAAAAATATCATTACAAGCAACTCTGTGTCTTGAAAATAATATAATAGACATATACTTAAAATAATTGTGTAAGTAGTAAAACAAAATAAACCCAAAAAAGCGTTTTAAGTTCAGAAATGTTTTGATTCCCCCCCTCCCTTGCCTCACAGTGGTTTGGTCCACTGCCTCGATACACTCAGGACACGAGCCCGGTGGGAGCAGTGTTGCCAAGTCAGCAGTTTTCCCGCGGAATTGGGCTACTTTTACGCTCTTTCCGCGGGATGTTTTTCATGTCCGCGGGTTGGAGCGACCCCAATAACGTGATATTTAGCCCCTGGAAAGCTACATTTATCAGGGGAACCCCACCAAAAAACGTGTATTTTACCCCACCGGAACGCGATTTTTACCGGAAATCCCCCTGAAAAGCGATTGGGCTAGTTTTGGGCTAGTTTTGAAAAGCAATTGGGCGGGTTTTGCTGTGAAAACCTGGCAACCCTGGGTGGGAGAGAGCAAAGTTCCTTAGTAGTTATGTGTAAGTAATTAGGCTGTCAAGGCTATTTTATTCTCTTTAAACATCGGGTGAAATTATTCTTTCTCTTTAATACAGATGATGCTGGATCATTAATAAATTAGTCATGACAAAAAATAATGATATCCGATGTATTTTCTATGAGCAATTTATAAAGTTACCAAGCTTAATACCGTAGCTTGTCACCCACTACAACTAACACAGCGATAAACCTGTGTGTGAACTGATTTTAGGCTAATATTGTAGACCTACCGATGTGTTGGGTTTTGCTCAGTATGATGTTAAGTGGCAGGCTTAATGCGGTTGAATATCTAAAGAGACGTACTCGGTGCCAGACGAAACCTAAAATACTATGGAGGACGCAAAATAATCATTATAATATGACCGCGCGGTGAACCATATGAACCGAACTCATATTTAAACACGGTCTGCATGCTGTTTACACATGCTGTGTACACATATCTATCCTTACAAGTACAATTTTGGCTGTATTATTTGTGTCCCCTTCAAAAATTGCTCTTGAGAAATTTTATGTTTCTTGTCCCCCCCTACTGTTAGATGAAATTTACGCCACTGTATATATATATATATATATTTCAACCCAAGTACACAATACATGTATGGCCACATGAACTTTAAGAATCATATACTTTTTTGTTTGTTTGTTTAGATAAGTCGCTTAGATAAATCGCTTTTTTTATAAATCATCCAAGCACCCGATTCCTAGCCATTTCTAATATACATTTGATATGACTAAATATTATTAAATTGTACAGAAATTCGAAGATCAGTTCCCTCTTCACGTAGGCCTAGTATTTTCATCGGGTCAGTCGTAGGAAAATCTGATTGGTTGATAACTTTTAACATTTAATCCAGGTGTGAAAAGAATTCATATCTAGCGCAAGAGCACGGAGAGATTTGCGAGTGCACAGGACAAAGTTTGAGCGCGCGCACGCACACTTTGAGCGAGAGGAGAGACGTTTTAAGTGCGCGCACTCTCTCTGCGCGAGAGCAGCGTATATCCGAGAGCGCGCGTCCGGTTTTGTGCTAGAGCAAAGGAAATCCATGTGCGAGCAGGGAGATTCGTGCTCGCGCATTATATTAATCTACTTTTGCGCTACAAAAATGCGCTCTCGACATTTGGCAGTAAAATAACGCCATATGAGAGTAGATTAACTTCGGTGGACCTAAACCTGAAAAATGGTGTATTCTGCGGTTGAAATAAAATACTTTCTGATGTTTATTCATTTTCATTTCGTCCTTTAAGTAAATATGAAAAGACGATCGGTTCACGTGTTAGAACTGAAGTGATCTGTCACGACACATTGAAGAGCCACAAAACGGTATTTATTGTTTGAATTTTTTAAAAATGAAACAATTTAAAAGCTGAGAGTCCTGAGACTTTGTTTCATATCAGAAGTAACCTACTCTGTCTTCTTTTTCGGTGTGTTGTCAGTTTCCTCTTTGCTCTGCGATGTATTTTTCACTGCGTGAGAACACGAGTGTAGTGTGACTGTGCGTTCACACCAGACGCGACTTGTGCGAATAAATTGCGCTATTCGCGCGTAGTTGGACGCTTGAACATTTTGAGTTTACTCGCTTCAGTCGCTCGTGAAATTCGCTTCATTCGTGTGTGAAATTCACTTCACAACAGACGCGAATTCGCGTCATGCGAGGGGCTTCTGCCAGGCGAGCGGCTCCAGTCTCGTTGCGAAATGGCTGACATGGTTTTTTTGAGAGGGTAGCTGCGCTTTATGTGCTATGGAAGGCTAAAAAACGGCGTAGACTTGTTCGGCGCCGTGTCTGGGTCCATCAGATCCTTCAGAGGCGCACCCAGCTTGGTGAGTTTCACCAACTCCTCCAGGAGCTGCGCCTGGATGACGGCCGCTTTCAGCGGTACTTCAGACTGAGCCGGTCCCAGTTTGATGACCTGTTGTCCCGTGTAGGTGGGAGGATTTCCCTCCGCTCGCTACGTCGTAATCACGTCACTACTAGAGCAAGCTCCTGATTGGTTAACACGGCGCGAATTTTCGCCAAAGTTCAGATTTTTCAACTCGCCCGAAATGCTCAATTCGCTCCGCGTCATTCACGCTGCCTCATTCGCGCAAATCGCACCGCAGGATGTCTATTCGCGTCTTTGCATTGACTTAACATGTAAATCACTCGCGCTTAACGCTTCATTCGCATCTGGTGTGAATGCACCTTGAGAGCGGCATTATTTGTTGGTCATGGCAACAGTAACTAAGGGTGGGTGGGTTTTGCGAACGGTCAATTGCCACTCCGGCGCTCCGAGCATTTAATAATCACTCTACTCCAGCTCCGCTCCGGGTTCACCATTTCCCGATCCCGCTCCACTTCGCGCTCACTGATATCAGAAACACCACTCTGCCTTCGCTCCGCATCTAAAGTATTTCAGTATGTTTGAAATATCGCAGTTCTGTTCATAATGTATATTAAAAGAAAAAAAAATGAAATAAATAACAGGAGAGTTTCGAAGTAGATGACAAGTCCCGGTTCAGTGTTGCAGGGGTAACAATCCCGACCATCACCGAGAAGCCTGTTAAGAACTTAGGCAAGGTGTTTGACAGCACCCTGAGGGACGCACCATCCATCCAGTCAACCTGCACTGAGCTGGACAGATGGCTGAAGTCAGTGGACCAGTCTGGATTGCCAGGGAAGTTCAAAGCTTGGCTATACCAGCATGGAATTCTTCCCAGGTTCCTGTGGGCACTCCTTGTCTACGAAGTGCCAATCTCAACTGTGGAAATCTTAGAGAGGAAGGTCAGCAGTCACCTCAGAAAATGGCTGGGGCTTACAAAAAGTCTAAGCAGTATCGCACTCTATGGGCACCGTAACAAACTGCAACTGCCACTCAAGTCCTTGGAAGAGGAGTTAAAGGTAATGAGAGCCATGAAAGTGTTGCAATATAGAGACTCAAGCGATCCAAAGGTGGCAAAGGCTGGAATTGAAGTTAGGACTGGTCGGAAGTGGAAGGCTGAGGGGGCTGTTTGACAAGCAGAGGCAAGATTGGATCACAACAGGCTGGTGGGAGTGGTAGCAAGAGGCAGGACTGGACTGGGGTCCTTTTCAACTCCCCACATTGATACCATCAAAGGGAAGGAAAGGCGTCGCCTAGTCCAGGAGAAGGTGAGAGCAGTGGTCGAGGAGGAAAGAACCTGCAGGACAGTGGGAATGAGGCAGCAGGGCGCCTGGATACGATGGGAGAACGCGATCGAGAGGAAGGTGACATGGGCGGAGCTGTGGAAGGCAGAGCCACAGCGCATCAAGTTTCTCATTCAGGCGGTATATGATGTGCTTCCTAGTCCATCAAACCTTCACATATGGGGCAGGGTGGAGTCACCGGCATGTCCACTGTGCTCCAGGTGTGGAACACTAGAGCACATT